>MUZC01000128.1:70398-87625 GCA_002072015.1 Radix auricularia
AAAAAAACCATATTATATTTATTTGAAAAAAAAATGCATGATATTATTATTTAAATGAAAGACACATAACTTTATTATTGAATACATTTTACAACTGCATTTGTGTATAGATAAAGATGCTCAATTTAAGTAATTATGATTATGTATATCTATTTAAATATTATATAAAAATATTTAACATGTATACAGAATTTACAGGTGAACAAGTATTGTGTAAATTTAATTATTAGTTATAACTTTTATAAACAGCAAAAAAATCATTTTGAAATCTGCAAATTTTTCAACAATACTTTAAATTATTGATTACAGTTTTTTCTTTCAAACTGCTTAGTTTTTGTTAAAATGCTTATTTATTAGATATTCATCTTTTATTTGGTCTAATTAATTCACTACAAATTGGAGAAAAAACATTAATTGATATAAATTTAATATGGTTGGTAACTAGTTTCTAGTCATGGTAACTACTAAAATGATCTCTTGATGTTCCATGACTTAAAAATAGTTTAATTTATTTTACCAGTCTTGTGGTAGTATTGTAGCTAAAATTTATTAAAGTCTCTTAGATATGTAATATAAGAAAGAGGGACAAAAATGAGTAAGAATAGTAGTAAGGAATTTTTTTCTTTATAAATAATGTAATTAATTTTAAAAAATCTCTTGCTCCGATAATTTAGTAGAGTGACTTGTTATCAAATAGGAACATGCTGTCATCATCTAAATGACAGCCAGTGCTGTTGGATGTAGTATTTTCTTTCTGAAAAGCAATTTGCATATTGTTAACTATCTTTAAGAAAAAAAAATTTAATACTAAGTACTGAAAAAGGACATGTTGCTACTAATTTAAAAATATGTGGAAATTTACACATTGTTTTAGTAATTTATATTATATTTTACTATTTTATTGCTGTTCTCACTTAGATTAAGGTGACCATATTTTCCATGGGGTGAAGCGGGATGGGAACCGGGAGTCCCCCTTCCAAAAGTTTCTGGAGCAAAAAATCGGGACGTCTGGTCACTTAAGCAAGACATGAAGTCTGGTCACTTTTGTGGGACATGAAGTCTAATCACTTTAGTGGGAAATGAAGTCTGGTCACTTTAGAAGGACATGAAGTCTGGTGACTTTAGCTGGACATGAAGTCTGGAATCAGGACATCTGGTCACATTACGTATCGCTCTTGCCAAGTCACCTGAAAGCCGTATCAAGGAGGAAAATATAAATAACCACAGAAATGGATGCACCAACCGGCTTAGCTAACAATAACCACAGAAATGGATGCACCAACCGGCTTAGCTAACAATAACCACAGAAATGGACGCACCAACCGGCTCTGCTAACAATAAAGCAATTAAAATTTATATAAAACTATCACTATTTTGAATATTTAATTAAGTTAAAAAATATTAAGTCATTCTTACCCCAAATCACAATAAACTTAATTGTATTTATTTTAGTAAATAAAGTATTGAAAAATGCGGGACAAACGGGCATCCCGTCTGGACTAGCGAGGGTCCATAGAACATGAGGTCTGAAATCAAGACTGTCCCGCCTAAATTGGAACGTCTGGTCACCTTACTTAAATTATTATTGACCCCTCAATTTTTTTACTGACTATAAAGGGATATTATACACTCACAATTATATTAGGACACTGCAAAAGCAAGGTGTTAAACATTTACCATATTTTAGAGATCAAATGTATTGTTATTAAATTACATTACTTACTTACCAGGGTATTAAGAATTTCTTTTGCCCAAGCCACAGTACAACATTCACAGATGGCAGGTTTCAACCATATTCTATTATATCAAAGAATCTCCACTTTGAAAAAAAAAACACCTTCCATTTCCACTCCTCTATACCTAAATATAATTTTAAAAATTCATTTTTGTTGTTGTTAACAAAGTAAGTTATAATAAAAAATACTTATGTGTTTCAACTTTAAAAACATAACAACAGTAATTCAGCACTAATGCAATAATTCAAAATATTGGAAAATTGTTATATTAACATCATTTTTAATTAGGACAGGTTCTAATTTTTTAAAATTTGTTTTGATTAACCAAGGGAAAATTAACAGATGAATCTATTACTTTATATTAATAATATCTTATAAGGCACACATAGATAACACTAAGTTCCAATTCATTACTTTGCAAAATCTGTGAAGTTGTGCTTTTTCTATGACTCCCAAATTTTGTGGAATAAAACAAAAAATTCGTTTTACTATGCAAGTAATGTTAAAAATACCTTTAAGTTTATGTATGCACATTTAAATAATCAAATAGTTACAAATAATATAAATTATTAATAAATTGGACAAAAACAATTTAAATATTTCCTTTAATTTAAATTAAATTTTATTTGATCAAATTTTTAAATGAGCTATTTATTGTTAATTTCCACAGCCTTATCATTGACATAAATATTTTCAGAAGAGCTATTTGTATTTTAATAAAAAATCACCATATTAATTTCAGTTTTAATATTAATAACAAGACAATTATTTGTTGTTATTATTATTAATTCATACATTCCATATTGATAATATTTTATTTAAATATTAATAATTAATATGTTAATCTTGCATTTTCTGCATGAATGTATATTATTTCATAACAAAGTTTAATTTTCTGGGGATAACTTAAGTTTTTAATTTATGAAATACTTTATTATATTATATGTTGTATTTTTGCAATTAGAGTGAAACAGTGCTAATTTTAAAGGCTTATTATTGTCGAAGGTACTTTTTCAGGTCTTTAATCTGGGCAAATACATTAATTTTGTTCATAAAACACTCTGCTAGCTATATTTTTTAGCCTTGCTAAAATAAGTTTACTGAATGGAGGTATTTTGAAAATATATTATTCATCTATTTTAATATTCTTAGAAGATCAAAAGAAAATTTCACTTTTTATTTCGTTACTAGATCTTAGATTCTTCTTTTGTTTGTTTGTTAGTGAGACAAATTTCATCTGACATCTTACTGTGACAACCCTGTGAGTAGGGTGATTAAATAAACACAATGGCTGCATTACAATTACAGTTACCACATTAGCTTTTATTATTATCTTATCTTATATGTTACAGACGCTACTTCTGTAAAAAGATTATTGCGTCCTATGTATTTCTATGGTTTGTGTTTAGTCCTGTATTCTTACTAGAGTTTTAAATGATGATAAAGTGTTGGCTTTCCTGGTTTCCTCAGGCAACCCTTTTCACGCCCGAATTCCGGATGGGAAGAACAAAAACTTGTAATTGTATGTGTTTGTTCTTGCATACGGAATAAGAAAGGTGTTTTTTATCTTTATGAGGGTTGTATTTAGTTATCTTTGTGTAGTATTTCTAAATTAGAATTAATTGTGTAATTACTAATTTACTCTTGGTTCTTCTATCCTCTCGTGTTTCAAGGTTTAATGATTTAACTAATGGTGTTACTCTTGTCAGTTTTGAATATTCTCCATTAATGAATATGGCAGCTCATTTTTGAATTTGTTCTAGCCTATTAATATTTTCTTTGGTAAATGGGTCCCATACTGAAGATGCATATTCTAGTATAGGTCTCACCAGGGTGAGGTAGCATTATAGTTTTATATCTTTATTACATTTTACATTTGTAAAAAGTTTCTTTTTATGAAACCTAAGATTTTGTTTGATTTTTTAATAACTTCATTGACATGGGGATTCCAAGATCTCTTCTCATTTATTATGACTTCTAAAGTAGTTTGCTTCTTTAGTTTGGGTTAAATCTTTTCCAAGAATCATATAAATGAAATATTTTGAATTTATTTGTTTTATTTTTCTTTGTTACTCTTAGCAGTTGAGACTTTTCTGGATGGAAAGAAATACTCCCGTTAGTGTCCCATTTTATTTAATTCATCTAAGTATTTTTGAAAAATTTTGTTCTAACTCAATTTTTCTAACCTAACTTTAGTCCTATTATATTTATTTCTTTTTTTAAAAAAGTGCCTTAAACATTAATAACACTTACAAAAAAGCGCTGTAATTTGTAAGAGCTAACATACAAGATACAATAATGCATTTAATAAATTAAAAACGTAATTTCTCAAGAGAATATTAAATTTTGCTTGCTGTGAAATAATAATTATATACTATACTATACTGTATACACTGTTTCCACGACTTTGAATTACTATACGTGTCAAAACTGCAGAATTACCATTCATTTATAATTAATTACACATGAAATCATAACATATATATAATAATATATATATTTTCTTTACAAATTAAGTTATAATTTTAAATATAATAATTATTAACTTACCTTTATAATTCTGCAGTGTCTTGATAACTTGTTTTTTTAATCAGTGATCAGTAATAAAGTATTTCTTTTTCTAGTAGTAAGTTGTAGTAGTAGTCTGCTGAGCACTATGTTCACAAGTATGATCAGAGTATCTGTCCGATTCAAATTTTGTCCTTTAAAGTGAAGCCGTCGCGTAGGTATTAATAGATTTGAAAGACTATTTGGTGTGCTGATGATTTGTTTTCATTGTGAATAATCCAGTTTCATCTCTGTTTTCGGGCCCATTAAGAGGAACTGATGTATACTAATTCGACTAGACTAGAAGAAAGTGGCGGCCATTAAAATTTTGATCAGCTGCAAAGTCAAGTCACGTGATTTTTGTTTACCCCTTTAAAATCTGCATTCGCTAATAAAATAGTGCGTTTGCTCGATGGAGCCACACATGTATCGAACATGCGAGTGTGCGTGTAGCCTGACTCTTATTATGGAGCTTGTTATTTCCTGCTGCACGATCAGGGGAGAGAATTTTGCAATGCTCTTGTAAAGAATTTGTGCGATATAATGTCTATAAAACAATCGACTTCATCAGCCTACCATCCACAGAGTAATGGCCTGGCAGAGAGATTCAATCAGACACTAATGATACAACTGATGAAGTTAAGGAACACAGAAAAGAACAATTGGGACGACTTTTTGCAACCGATAGCCTTTGCCTACCGAACTAATCGACAGGCTTCAGTGATATACACCCCGTTCCAGCTGATGTTTGGCGTTCCAGCAAAACTACCATGTGATTTGCAAGCAAGCATCCAGACTGGAGATTATACAGAACCTTCAACAGCTCTAATGCAAGGATGGAGTATATCACAGAGACTATGTGTAAAATAAGAAAAACTGCATGTTCTAACATTCAGTCTGCACAGACTAAGCAGAAGAAACGATACGATATAAAACATTCGGGTGCAAGAATTAATGTGGGCGGCAAAGTGCTGAAATGCAATACAAGGAAAGTCACACGCATGGGAGATAGATTGGAACCTAGTTTATTGGACCATATGTTATTCATGAAGTGCTTAGTAAGGGTGTGTATAAATTAACAGTAAAGTGATTGTCTGTAATCTACTGCTTTGGTACCAAACTGAGGACGAAATGGCGAAAATCAGTGATTCGCAAACAAAACACATGGATAATTTAGACTTTTGTGACCAAGACATTAACATGCAACATGATCCGATGGGGATATCATCGTTGAATTTAAAAGAATCTGACAAAAGATTGCTTGAGACCGGTGATTGCCTTAACGACCGAATAATAGATGCAATAAATAAACTTGTTGCCATCCACATGAATAACAGTTGTAATTTTCAAACAACATTATTACGACAAACAGTTGATGGTTTTCGAGCGGTAGATGCAAACACAGTACAAATATTGCACGACAGAAACCATTGGATAACTGTAGCTAGTACTGATGATGGAGTAGTGTTTGCTGATAGTATGCGTGGGTCAATTTCTGACGATGTCAAACGTCAAATGAAACAATTGTTTCAAAATAAATATGACGATCAAGGAAATTTGCATGTGACACTTCTTCCTAGTCAACGGCAACACAACAGCAAAGAGTGTGGAGGGTATGCAGCAACACAACAGCAAAGAGTGTGGAGGGTACGCGGCAACACAACAGCAAAGACTGTGGAGGGTACGCGGCAACACAACAGCAAAGAGTGTGGAGGGTACGCGGCAGCTAACTCATTCGAACTTGCATTAGGAGCATTAGACTTGCAACGGGAATATTTGTAACTTCAGAAATGCGTGCCCATCTATGTCGTTGTTTGAGTGGAATGACTGTCAACTCTGTCGTTGTTTGAGTGGAATGACTGTCATCTCTGCCATTGTTTGAGTGGAATGACTATCATCTCGTTTCTCAAAGAAAGAAAAGCCAAACGTGGACGAAAGAACGTGGAACGTTAATAACGTTCTAAAACAGTGATGACGAACCTCTGCCACGCGTGCAACAGACGGCACGCAGAGCCTCATCAGTCGGCACACCACTGAAATATTACTTCCTTCATCAAAATAACTGGCTTGGCACTTTGTGTTGGCGCTTTACCAGATAAAAGTAGGTGTTAATTAAATTTTGAGCACGTGGCCCCAAAAAGGTTCGCCATCACTGTACTAAAACTTTACCTTTTCTTTCTGTAAGTTAATAATTTATTTGAAATATTTTGCATGTATTTCTTTGAAGGATGTTTTATTTAATTGATCAAGATTAATTACATATATGTTTAGTGCCTAGTAATATTTTAATGTCCTGCAATTAAGTATTTGACTTTATAAATTTTATGTAAAAGTGTTTAGGTTCACCATAATAATTATTATTTTAATGTAGGGATGATAACAAGTTCAAGTGACATTTTCACACACGCATACGCACACACAAAAACACACACATACACTACACATTAAAACTGTAATATAAATGCAAGATTAAACATAAAACATTGATAAACGTATGACGCAATAATATCCGGTAAAAAGGAAGCGTCCATAATCTATAAAAAAAATTATGTCCATTGACATGTGTGTATGTATGATGTATGTATGTTTGTATGTTCGTATGTGTGTATGTATGTGTAGCCGAGTGGTGGGCTAATGTTGGTTTGTTGTTAAGTACTTGACAATTAACAAACAGGTAAAAAGAAATCCAGGTCGTGAGAACTATAGTTTCTATAATAGTTGATTTATTGGTCTATCTTCTAATGTTGACACAGTAACTGATGTCTAAGTAATTTAACTTTAAGCTAGCAGGTTACACAATATACAGTACTACTACTGCCTATGCCCTATTCTACCTAGGTGCCGGGTGTGACTCGCTGGGTGATTCTCTGGGTGATTCTCTCTCCAACCTAGCTTTCTCCTCCCTTATATAGTCCGGCCTAGTAATAATGGGTCATTGTCTTAGAGGACCGTTAATTGTTTCCGGCACCCATCTACATTGTGCTTGGCTGATGCGATAGGGGGGGGTATTGTTCGAGGACTGATAGTTGTCACCATACGCCGAAAGCAAGGCGCCAAGCGATGCGTTTCGACACCCAAATACAACATTGTGCCGGGCTGATGAGATAGGGGGGGGCATTGTTCGAGGACTGATAATGGGTTGGCGACGGAAACTATTTCCGGTCATTGTTTCGAGGACCGATAATTTTCACCTACCCCAGAAACGAGGCGCCTTTAACACAACATTGTGCTGGCGACCGAGTCCCATAAATCTCTGCCTAATTTAACAGAGGGCCCTTTGTTTGGGTGCGTGGTGAGGGGGAGCAGTTGGGGCGCGGGCACACGGCCACATATGTTTAATATTATTTTTTATTATATATTAATATATAAATTATAAAATATTAGTTATTGGCGTAGGTGTTATTGCAAGTCAAGAAACAAGGCTTCAACTCTTTGTGGTCTGATTAACAACTATCTCTAATGAATCCCTTCTGTCAACTCCTATTACCTTTTAAACCCTACATTTATAGCCAGCCATCCTCTCAGTTCACGACCACTCACGATTGCCATTCACAGCACAAATTACGTGTTTCATGCTCAGTCAAGTCCTCATTCTTATACAATCTATACACAACAAGTGTCTTATAAAATTGTAATCATTTTTTTTTAATTAAAAAAAAATCTTATAAAGAATACTTTGTAACTGTAATTGCAATTGTTGCTTAATTCTCATCCTCGAAGTATTTTATGTCTACTATTTAAAAAGAAAAGTTTAACTTGTAGTTAGTTGTGACTTTTTTGTATTCACCCTGATTAGTCTTATATTTTAGAAATGTTCGCAATATAATATTGTAACATCAAAGTACCATGTAAAGACTTAATAAAATATGTTAAAGGATGTCTAGATTTGTCTATCCTTAATGCTATAATTAGTTCAGACACTTTAGACACAGGAGGTATAAATTATACTGAGAAAAGTTCATGGTTGTCATGATTATTGGAGCAAATTTTTCAATTTTATGTAATAGCCCGGATGTGAATTGATTTCCTACCCATCAATAAAAATTTAAGAATTTTAAAATATTTTTGAGTTTAAGAACTGTTATGGCTGTTAAAATTCAAATTCATAAAGAAAATAATACATTGGAAAGTAAAAAAAAATAATTTAATATTTCTGATATGAGATTATCTATTTGTGCATGGTGATGTTATCAAAATAAATTCCAATAATTAAACCTAATTTTCTGAATTCTTTAAACATAATTTCATTTTAACAATCCATTTGTGTGCCTACGTAAAGTTTCGACTGAAAGAAATTTATTCCTTACAAATTATTCGATATATAGGTTCTATATAAAGCTGATTACGCCTAAATTAATGTGTAGAAAAGGTTGCGTGGTTATAAGCAGTTTTATTTTTTACTTTTACTTGTAGTTAAATAAATTATTCATTTGGTATATAAAAATGACTGTTTGAAATATTTAAATACAAGTAGCCAACTTTCAGTGAATTATTAGATTTTAAATTTAATATCAAACATAAAGGACACGCCTCTATGGAGCTATTACAGGGATTACTGCACTATTTAAATGTATGCCGCCTAACAAGAAACTGCTTTGGCCGTAGAGTTTAAAAAAACAAAACACACTGTATAATCAGGTCATGGGCTCAACAAGTCAGTAGCGTTGTCCCAGATATGGTTTCATTGCGTGCCGCTTCTTTAATTAGGTCGCTCCAACCCCGTCCCCAGCCCCCACCCCCAATTCAACAGAGGATTTGTGGTGTCTACTGAAATTGTAGGGCCTATAAGCGAGATGGAGACAGAATTTCTCATCGTCTGAACACCTGACATTTGTGCAAATTTACCGTTTGTAGTAACAACACAACCCATGCCTTCAAAGACACAATGCTTTTTTTTTAATTGCTTGATACAAACTCCGTTAGAGTCAATTTGTACAGTGAGAAACAATTCAAGTAATTGAGAATTTTTTAAAAAATTGTTACGCCCCTGAGGGGTGTAAAACGGAGTGGTCCACACCCCCACCTTCATATCTCTCTGTATCTACGCCACTACCATAAATAGAATTAAAGTAAACATGTGTGAATAATACAAATTTTATTATTCGTTATTCTATTGTTTCTTTTTTAGTAATCTCTTTGTACTATATTAAAAGTGAGTTTTGAGGGGGTGGATTTATTTTGGGGGAGACATTATTTTATGGGGTAGGGGAGAATTTATTTTAATCGGGAGGAAAACATTTTCGCCCCCGGAGAATCTGTTTTAAAATAAAATCGCCTGGGGGAGACTCTGTATGCATTTAAAAAAAAAATCACGTGTGCGTACTTTATTTAATGAAATACAAACAGTACACTGCTTTTTGCAAATGATTTTTAGTGGATTGATTTTCTAAACTTTTTATATACAATTTAAACAATCAATTGTCCCATGCGACTTCAACCCCTCTGTCCCATCTAAACTCACCTTTTCTCTCTTTCCATTTCTCTCTCTCTCTGTCATCCAATCACTTTTTCTCTCTTTCCACTTCTCTCTGTCATCCACTCACCTTTTCTCCCTTTCCACTTCTCTATGACATCCACTCACCTTTTCTCTCTTTCCACTCCTCTCTTTCACCAACTCACCCTTTTCTCCCTTTCCACTTCTCTATGTCATCCACTCACCTTTTCTCTCTTTCAACTTCTCTCTCTCTCTCTGTCATCCATTCACCTTTCTCTCTCTTTCCACTTCTCTCTGTCATCCAATCACCTTTCTCTCTCTATCTCTCTCTCTCTCCTAATGTGTCTTTCAAACCCTGTCACAGACATTTTTCCGCTGTCTTTTCCAGTGATTGTCATTGCTCATATTAAATATTATACAGATAGTCAATAATACTCATCTTTTTTACATGGCTTCCTGTCAATGGAATTCATTTTAGAATTTCAATGTTTTCTTGAATCTAATACCGTTAATAAAATCAACATCTACCAACTACATCATATATATGAAAACTATAAAGTAAATAAACTGTGATATTGGTTCAAATCGAGCGCCGTTACTTGTCCCCGTTGCTTGGCGCATACTCAGTAGCATAGCTAAGGCCTAAGTCGTCGGGGTGGAGAAAAGATCTCGCCGTCACTTCCAAGAAATATTTATGCAGTTGCACCAAAAATGCTACTCCTTCATAAAAAAGAACAATTTTTGCCACCTTGTGCCGCACCTCTTCTCACAACACTGCATTCACCTGTTGTTGTTCAGGCCAAAGAGTGGCAAAGAGGTTGGGACGACAAGACTCATTCTTTACGCATACTTCTTTCAGGATTATTATGCTTTGATTCAGACGTGAAAGGTAAACTGACGAGAACTCTTTGAAATAAAGAAAATCTCCAGTAAACTATTAGACTCTAGACCTTGCAACTACAATGCCATAGGACTATCGCGCTAAAACGTCTATGACTACAAACATTATAACTCATTTAGTTTATTTATACTACTTTGTGATAGCTAGCAATAATAATTTGTATTTTAAAAAAATAGATAGTCTCCACGTCTTAGCAGGCGGGTTGTGTATGTCGGTGGAGTTTGCACTTTATTACAGACAATGCAGAGGCTAATTTCTAGCTACCTCTTACTAAATGGGAAGCTCAAAAATTTTGGCTAGCTTATATTTGCGTTTTAACTGTTGTTTACTCCTGGAATTCGGCTGTTGTGCACGTTGCGAACGTTCCTCCAATTAACTCCCAACACTTAACGCAAAGTCAAAGTTTAAAGGGGGGGGGCAAGCTTCCATGAATTCGTGATGGCTAGCTTTTCTTCTTGGTCAGTATCACTCTATGGGTCTTGTTACTCAACGCTGGAAGTGTTGGACCGTAAGAGTAGTTGGAATGTAGCTCCGGTTTAATTGCATCTGCAACATGTTTCTCTACGCGATGCGTCTCCACGAGTAGTTCTCTGATCTCCTTGATATCACTACGCATGCTCTCGTTTTGTTCTCGAAGTTCTCTCATTTCCTCCCACTGTTGCCGCATCACGTCTCGCAGCTTCTCAATCTCGTTGCGCATAGTGAGAGAAACCTGTTGATTTATAATTGGTCTTTTTAGCGTCGATTAAGTTATTCTTTATTTTTTATTTAATTATTTTTAAATTTGTGTTTCTCTCTTGTAAAATAACAGAAAGTTTCTTCTTAAATTAATTTGTGAATCTAATTTAAAGGGACTTTTAGATGGGTTGACATTTTCCTTTTAAAAAAACGTTTTTTTAAGGATTAAAGGGAAAAAACCATGTGAGTCAGAGTCTTCATGATAACACTAACTTTCCATTAAAAATAGTAGCTTCATTCTTCGTTTCAGAAAACCCTACTTTACCAGATTTAATAATAATTAAATAAATATGTGAACATAAAGTTTTCGTTTGTTTGTTAACGCATGAACAAACCTTCGCAAGTTCCTCCTTAAATTGAATCCTTGTGTTCTCTCGGTCATGCTCGGCTAATCGAAGTATTGCCCCTTGCTGCGAGATTTTTTCTTTGGCTTTTAATAGTTCTCTCTCGAGTGTCAGTAAGTTTTGTTTCAAAGCGGTTACCTGAAAGAGATTTAGGCATTTAATTCTAGTAACAATACAATTAGTTGAATATGGAAAATAAATTAAATCTGATGAAAACATTTTTGGAGATTTCTGAAATTCTGACATAAATTAGATAAAATTAAATACAGCAAAAGAAAAATATAACACACCTGCAGTTTTTTTTTTTTTTTAAATTTTTTTTTAAAAATTTTATTATTTTTTTTATTTATTTTTATCCGGCATCCTTCCGTCTCGCGAGTCGATGGTGTATCACCGTTGGGTTGGGTTGCATTTCCTCGAGTGACTGTGCAGTCCTATCCTTGAGTGACAGTCTTTGCCACAGTTTTTACACACGAGTTCTGTGCTTCCAAATGTTTTGGCCTTTCTCCTAGCTCTTCTGTCTGCAGCCTCCTCCATTCTTCGCTCCTCGGCTACTGACGCCTTCTTTGACAACTGTGCGCCACGTAGATCGGTCTTCTGCCTTACACTCCCAGTCACTTGTATGTATTTTGGCTGCTTTCATGTCCCTTTGACAGACATCTTTAAATCGCAAGCGTGGGCGACCTGTTTTCCTCTTTCCTGAAGCAAGTTCACCATATAGGAGGTCCTTCGGGATGCGGCCGGGGCTCATTCTTTTGACATGTCCTAGCCACCTCAGGCGTCTTTCACTAAGAATTGAGAACATGCTTTGGGTATTGGCACGCGTTAGTACCTCACTATTAGGCACTTTTTCTTGCCATTTAATACCAAGGATGCGGCGCAAGCATCTCAAATGGAAGCTGTTAAGCTTACGCTCTTGTGATGTATAAGTGGTCCATGTCTCGCTCCCATATAGTAGTGTACTGATGACACAGGCTCGATAGACGCACAGTTTGGTTTTCTCCGTTAGCTTGGTGTTTTGCCAGACCCGCTTATTTAGTTTAGCCATTGTTGCGGCTGCCTTGCCAATTCTGCTGTTTATTTCTTCTTCAATGGACAGTGTATTGGAGACCTTGGATCCCAAGTAGGTGAAGCTGTCCACAACCTCCAAGTTTTCATTATCGATATTTATGGTAGGAGGAGGTCGAGTGTCTTGGGCCATGATGTTTGTCTTTTTCAAGCTGATTTGCAGACCAAATTCTTTGCAGGCATTGGAGAAGCTTGACACGAGTTGTTGCAAACCAGATTCTGTATGTGCTGTTAGTGCCGCATCATCCGCAAATAGTAGCTCTCGAATTAGGACATCCGTCGTTTTGGTCTTGGCTCGGAGGCGGGCAGTGTTGAAAAGTCCTCCATCAGCTCTGGTATGTAACCAGATTCCCTCACTGCTATCCTTGAATGCGTATCGAAGAAGTACAGAGAAGAATATTGCGAAGAGTGTTGGTGCGAGTACACAACCTTGTTTAACTCCGCTGCTGACAGGGAAGGCCTCTGACTTAGCTCCATCGAACTGTACTGTGCCAAGCATATTTTCATGGAACTGTCTGATGATGGCAAGTAGGTGAGGGGGACATCCAATTTTTGCCAGTATTTGGAATAGCCCGTTGCGACTGACTAAGTCGAAGGCTTTTGTAAGGTCCACAAATGCAATGTATAGTGGCATCTGCTGCTCTCTGCATTTTTCCTGGAGCTGTCGTATGGAGAACACCATGTCTATGGTAGACCGACCGGACCGGAAACCACACTGAGATTCTGGATAGACGCGGGATGCTAGGCTTTGTAAACGTTTTAGTATAACGCGGGCAAAGGTCTTTCCTACAATACTAAGGAGTGAAATGCCGCGATAATTATTGCAATCACTCCTATCACCTTTGTTTTTATATAGTGTCACTATATTTGCATCCTTTAGGTCTTGGGGGATGTAGCCCTGTTCCCAGCAGAGGGACAGAATCTCGTGCAATGGTTGGAGTAAAGCTGTCTTGCCACTCTTTAGAACCTCTGGTGGTATTCCATCATTCCCAGGCGCTTTTCCACAAGCTAGACTGTCAATTGCTTTGCTCAGCTCTTCCTGTGTGGGCACGACATCAAGTTCTTCCATGAGTGGCATATCTGGGATGTCATCTAGAGCGGTGCTGGAGACTGTGGTAACTGTTGAATACAATTCCAGATAATGCTCAACCCACCGTTTTAGCTGTGCTGCCTGGTCTTGAATAATTTCTCCATTTTTGGACTTTAGGGGAGCAGCTTTTGACGTCAAGGGGCCCGTTGCCTTTTTGATGTTTTCGTACATGACTTTTGCATTGCCCATGTCTGCAGCTGATTGTATACTGGAACAGAGCTTAAGCCAGTAGGTATTGACACATTTACGTGCAACCTTTTGGGCAAGTGACTTAGCTGTTTTTAAAGCATGCAAATTGTCAGGTGTAGGCTTTTCCTTGTAAGCCATAAGAGCTTTCCTTTTTGCTTCAGTGACGGGTTTCATCTCGTCCCAATGTTCATCAAACCAGTCCGTGTTTTTGTGAGATTTTTTGCCAAAGGCTTGTATTGCGGATGTATAGATTGTGTCTCTCAGTTGCGTCCATTTGGAGTCAATGGTGACGCATGGGGACATCTTTGAGAGACTTTCCTTCACCTTGTCTTTGAACAGCTGCGCTATCGCAGGGTCTTTCATGCAGGAGGTATTGATGCGTGGACTTCCCTTTTTCTTTGTGTGGTACGAGTTTTTCCTCATTATTCGTACTTTGCTGGCGACAAGGGAATGATCCGTGTCACAGTCGGCACTGTGATAGCTGCGAGTGAGTAGGACGCTAGCTAGTTGTGCACGCCTGGTGATAATGAGGTCCAGCTGGTGCCATTGGTGGGATCGAGGGTGTCTCCAAGATACTTGATGTATATCCTTGCACTTGAAGAAAGTGTTGGTCACACACAAGCCTCGTGAGCAGCACAATTCCAGAAGCCTTTGTCCATTTTCATTTAACTTTCCTCTTCCAAATAGTCCAAGGCAGGTGGGCCAGGCTTCGTGGTCGCTCCCCACTCTAGCATTGAAATCTCCTAGGAGATAGATTGCCTCGTCTTTGTGGATGCCGGCTATTGCCTGGTCTAACGCTCCATAGAACTGGTCCTTCTCTTCCGGAGTTGAATAGAGTGTTGGGGCATACACACTAAGAATGTTTGCTGGGCCCGCAGTTGTTCTGAGTCTTAGAGTGAGGATCCTCTCCGTGCCTGATGACGGTGGTTCAATGGATGGTAGAAGAGTGTTTTTAACAGCGAAACCCACACCATGCTGTCTAGGTTCGTCTTTCGGTCTGCCTTGCCAGAAGAAGGTGTAATTGGCCTCTTTGAGTGAACCGTTGTCTGATAGCCTGGTCTCCTGAAGGCATGCTATGTCAATCTTTAGCCTTTTAAGGCCTCTATCGATTATTCCTGTCTTCCGTGTGTCGTTTATGGACTGCAGATCATCAGTGATGCCGGGACACATAGTCCTCACGTTCCAGCTAGCGATTCGAAGAGCTGGGGTCTTCTTTTTCTTTTTTGTATTTCTTGGTGCAGGGCTTAGTGGCCCACTTGTTGAGTGGTACTCTAATCTCCACGCACCCAGTGGAGAAGGCAGGCCATGACGGGATAGCACCTATTTGACTGGGGGCTGCCCAGTTTGAGGCGGGCGGTAGCTGTCCAGTGAGACATTGGTAGTCTCTCCCACCGTCGGAAGCAGCCCCTGGCGCCTAGCTCTACGTCAATTGAGCTTTGGCTTATAACTGGTAACTGCTGCTTCCCGTGTTTTTGTCGACAAAAAGGCGGCGACGCTGGAGTGTCCTCTCCAGAGGTGATGCAAGGAGAATTAGCTGCTGCCCATACAGCATATCCCCCTTCTCCACGTCAATGGTGTAACCAAGGGAACGACTGGCGTCGATGCAGCTTGGCTGCCATTGGCGTCGCAGGAGCTGCCGGTATGTACATAAGTCTTATGTATAGACCGCCTGTAGGTGCTCCAATTCCTGATTTTCTTTCAGGGTTTACTCCCTTAGCCTTTCCCGCAAGGCAGGTATAGCCGTAAGGCAGCGGAGGATTTGTATTCGGAGTTTCCTTCTCCTAGATGAACTACCAGCCAAGGTTTTAACGAGCATCATCTACCCGTAGGGGTGCCAGAACCGGGGTTTGAACCCGTGACCGATTTTTATTTTTATTTTAGAATTGTTTTTGTACCGCAGCGCACTAACACTTTGACCACCGCTCTTTATTTATTTAAAGAGCAAAATAAAATCTTAAGAGCTAATACACAGACGATGACAAGGAAAGTAAGTAGCCTATTACGCTTTATCTCGGCTAAAAACTGAACCTGTTCAGAAAGGCTATAAAAAAAAAGAGCTACCCGGATCCTGGGCCTGCCTTCAGACCAACTGGTGTTGTAAAAACGAAATGCCCAAGATAACTGGCCCCGGGTTATAGTTACCTCATTTTCTAGCCTTTTGATCTGATCGTCTTTCTCTTTGTAGGCGGCGCCACTCTCAAGGTCGTGTTTGTCTTTGCTCAACTGATCCAATTGCTCTGAAATAGATCAGTAAAAACTTCAGATGTAAATATATAAGATGAAGAATTGAAAAGCTTCATTAAGAAAACCTTTATATATATTTAAAGAAAATTATGGGTGAATCAATTTTTAAAAAAAGATTTTTTTTACACATACCGGTATTTATTATTTATATTCGCACAGTGGAATACTTCAAACCAATGCCATCAAATAGAAATTGTTTTTAATGCAACCCTCTGCAATGCCAATGCGAGTTGGATAGCTAAGTATAAAGGAGTCCATGTTCAGCTTTAGTTACAGCTTGATCCTTGCTTGACATCAAATCTATTTAAAAATCACTAACTCTAATTTTATTTTGAAGTCTGTTTTTAAACTTTAGAATCTAACGCACTCTTGAAAAAATTGTTTTTGAAAATTCCACGGTTATAATAAGAGACCAAGAGCTTCAAGAGCTCAGTTGTTTGACAGGTCGGTAATGTCTCGGTGTCATGTCAAGAGCTTCAAGAGCTCAGTTGTTTGAGAGGTCGGTAATGTCTCCGTGTTTTAAGAGCTCAGTTGTTTGAGAGGTCGGTAATGTCGGTCATGTCCTGAGAAAACTTACTTTGAATTTCATCAGCATACGTTTTAGATGTCATGACGTCTTTCCTCAACTCATCGATGTGTTCCTGCAGCCGTTTGATCTCAAAGCCTTTCTTTGTGTTCTCTTCGGCTAGAGTCTGCGGAGGGCGAATCAGTATTGCAGGACTTAATGCCAGTTCAGAATAATATATTAAATTTATAACATAGTATTTCAAATTTTAAAGATGCCATAAAATATAAATATTTAATACAGGAAAGGATTTGACTGAACAAGGAAGTACCTTATTAGGGATTAGTGATGGAATGCTGTTGTTTTGGTCAGTTGTAAAATGGTGGCTAATGTAGGTAATTTATATAATATTATATATATATATATATATA
>MUZC01000128.1:87645-143187 GCA_002072015.1 Radix auricularia
CCCCCAAATAAAATTAACGAAAAGTACAAAACAAAACAATAACAATGCGAGTTGAATAGCTAAGTATAAAGGAGTCCTATGTATTCAAAATGCCACCTAATCAGGCACTTAAATAAAAATGTCTACAACGTTTACCTTGACGGCATCATCTTTTGTTTTTAAATCTGATTTGAGGTTCTGAATTTCAAGTTCACGGGTTTGAAGAATGTCTTTGTTGCTATTGATGAGCTTGCTCTTGGTCGTCTCATGATGTCTAGAGTCGACCTCGACCTTTAACCTCAGGGTCTCAATCTGAGCCACCAAGCGTCTGTTAATCTCTACCATCTGTAAACAGTTTCATTTATTAATTTTTGCCTTAAAAAAAAAGCGTGGGAGTGTCTTTTATTTTGCTATCGTTAAAGTCACATCTTTAACTATCTCGAAATTCCCACGTGTTACCCTCCCTTTATCACGTTCGCTTTGAAAACAAATAAAAGATTGCACGGTCGGTTTTGTAGATCATAGTAGTAGAAGAAAGTGAAACTATTGGCGAACATTACAAAGCTTTTTAGATTGATTACTTTTAACTGGATGCCTACAGGCTCGGATTATTTTTAAAAGTTTTTTTTTAATGTCAGAACTCCACTTAGGTAATATATTTCATTCTTGCCAAACTTTAAAACCCTTGTTATTAAGTATCATAATCTTTATGTACTGCCAGAGGCGTATCATTTGGCATCGGGGCAGTACCCAAAGGCGCCGAGGGCTAATCCTTCAATGAAAAATTTATTCTGTACAATTTAGAATATTCCAAGTTTCTCAAGGGCGCTAAAATGAAGTAGCCAAGGGTGCAGAAAACCCAGTTACGCTTCTGTGTGCTGCTTGAAAACAATAATCCACAACATTACGGTGGGGAAAACCTTATATTAGCACGAAGAATGATATTTCCATTTGGATGTGAGAATCATTTGCCAAAAAAGAAATGACATGCCGCTGACCTGTTCAACGGCGCTGGGCTCAGTTGGAGACGTGGGCTCACTTGACCAGACAGCCGCAGCTTTGTTGCCATTCAAAGATGGGTTGGACAGCTCTGTTTTGGTGGCCAGAGCTTTACCGTTGACCTGTATGGCTTTCGGCTGTGAGCAGGAATAAAAGGAAAATTAAAATTGCATTTAAGGCTAGAAAAATAATACAGATCCAAGTCAATCGTTTGGTTAAGTACATTTGCAGTGCGACTTAATCATAAAAATCAATACATCAAACTGAAAAAAGTGGTCGTATTATTATATTTATTTATTGTGCTAATGTCATATTATATAGATTTCTAGCTGCTAACACACTTAATTATAGAATCAGTTTAATAGGTAAGGGAAGCGTATACTTCTAAGCGGGTTTTCTGGATGTCTTAGCAGGCCACTCACAAAAATGTGGTGGGCCGCATTCGGCCCGCGTGCCGCACTTTTCCCAATCCTGTCTCAATAGGATCAAATGGGTGAAGAATTAATTAAGCCAAAAAATGATATCTATTGATGAAGTCAAATTAATTTTTTTAAATCGTGAAAGCGGGTGGACTATTCTAAACATATATGATATAGAAAGCAATCCCAACCTTCAGTTTTGTTACTTCCCTTGTCGCCATGCTGTGTAAACCTCAAACGCTTTTTATGTCAATATGTTAACCAGGTTTTCTTTGTGGGATTTACACACACACGTCTCTGACTTGACATTGGATTTTTAGCTGTCACCGACTTGAAAGCCACTGCCCGTCCTGTCTAGCAACGATGATCAATTTCTGAACAAAAGAAAAGACCGGTGGCATATATTTTGTGGTATGCTTCCATTGAAAGTTGTCTAGAATTGTTAAGAATAAGAACGTCTTTTACCTGGGGTGTTTTGAACTGGGTTACGGGTTTTGTCATTTTAATGCCCCACAGAAAATGTGCCAAATGGCCATGGAGGCAAAATAAAAGTTAACGTCTGCTTTGACATGTCTTCTATGTGACACCTGACCTCTCGCGTTAGTAAACGAGATATTGAGCTTTACGGGTTTTGCCTTTTAAATGGATCATTTATGTTATTTTACCATGACACAAAAAGACACACACAGGGTAACCCATCCTGCATTCAAATTTGAGAACATTTGCATTAAACTTGATCGAAATTCGTCATTTTTATACAGTTTTCTTGGTCACTGAAAAAAAAAAAATCTTATCTCTTACAAACGCTACTTCTATGCTTAACCATGTTTATGTCTAGTCTTGGATTTTAATTTAGAGTTTTAAATGTTGATAGAGTGTTGGTTTTCCTGGTATTCTCATAGGCAACTTAATCCACGTCCGAACTCCACGTGGGAAAAACGAGAATTAGTATTTGTTTGTTCTTGCATACGGAATAAGAAAAGTGTTTTTTTTTTTTAATTCCTTTGTCTATCTGAGGATTGTATTAGATTATCTTTGTTCTGTATTTCCAAGTTAGAATAATTGTATTTTTTAAAATACTAATTGCCTTATTTAGTTTTATTTCTTTGCTCTTTGTTTTACTATCCCCTAAGCGTTTCACAAAACAAGTAAATTTAAAATAATTTAGAAATGTTGGAATACAAAAATGGAGGTGGGGGTTAGCGTGTATTCCCATAAAATATAAGTTTTTTAAAATTGAATTCATGTTTTCCCAAGTATCAAATTTAGTTGAAAATCTCAAGCTTTGCTGACCAGGGTACTTCTAGTTCATATACGTTTACCTAGAGGACATAACACGCTGAAAGAATGGATACATCACTAAGCACATTCCTTAAGGTGGCAACAACATGATCGCAAGATGGTCACAGTGTTGAAACATAATCAGATGGTCAAAATAATGAATCAGCTATTTGTTTGTGGGTGTTGTTAGATAATTAAACGTCTTTGTGATAAACCTTTGGGGATAATGCATCAGATCTAGCAATTAAAAAAAAAATAACACCATTATTTCTCTTTACATTTAATTAAATTTGAGATCTTACACACCAGTTACAATGTCGCTGTAGCTAACGTCTTGAAAACCGGAGAATAAAAAGAATGGATATTAACGTCTTGATAGAAAAAGTCCGTAATTATGGTACCTAAACTCTGAATAATAAAATAGCAAACCTTTTTTAAATACATTAGTACAAAGGTACCATAGTTTATAATTAGAACACAAAAACTTTTGTACTTACCCAACAAACACAATACAAGGCACTTCCTTCCTAGATGTTGGTCTTTTTTTGGTTGCCGTTATCTAAATCTTATCCAACGTCACAAGTAAAGGGGAGTTGATGTAGGGGGGGGGTCTGAACACCGAGATTCGACTCAGGTAGTTTGGAACCAGGCCAGCATTTCTATACATTGGGTTTTTATGCCCTATTTATCGATTGACTATCGATTAAAATTCGTTTTGAAGGATCTAAAGAAGCACAGCGATTATGTGCTGGGACTGTGCTGAGATTTGTGATCATCCATGCCGATGTCAGGCTGGGACTGTGCTGAGATTTGTGATCATCCATGGCGATGTCAGGCTGGGACTGTGCTGAGATTTGTGATCCATAGCGATGTCAGGCTGGGACTGTGCTGAGATTTGTGATCATCCATGGCGATGTCAGGCTGGGACTGTGCTGAGATTTGTGAGCATCCATGCCGATGTCAGGCTGGGACTGTGCTGAGATTTGTGATCCATGGCGTTGTCAGGCTGGGACTGTGCTGAGATTTGTGATCCATGCCGATGTCAGGTTTAGCATTCTAGTAGCTCCATTAAGGCTAACAAACGGCAACGTAAATGATCTGTCTTTAATCTCATAGTATGCACGTTTTGCATGGCATCTTCAGTGGAAAAAAACTAGTTATAGTATATTATTTCCACTTATTATGTCCTATTTCGCTCAAACATTATTGTTTTAAAAAATATATCAACAACGCTAAAATTTATATTTTAAAAAACAAACAAAATTAAAACTAACACACAAGACTAAACAGAAAACACAATTATTTTCAAACGAATACAGAAGAGCTTCAAGCAGTCTTATATGCCATATTTTTGTATTTAATTTAATTTAGTTATTTTAAACGGTTTTCACAGTAGTGAATATTACTTTACAAAAGTTTAGTCCTAGTCTTACTAATTATATTGAATACTTTTTGTAGGAGATAAACTTCTAATTTAAAATGTCTACGGGGAAAATCGAAACACAAATCTTACCTAATTATAGGCGTGTACCGGATTTTGGCTCCAGCATATCCGGAATCCGCCCATGTTTACAAATCCGGCTCCAGCCAGATCTCACCGCGTAAATCTGGTATCCAGTCGGATTTCAAAAATTTGAATCCGGTACAGCCTTACACAAGTATATGATTTTCTTCTTCTTTAAATAGGAAAAAAAATAATAACAACTCAAACATGGACTGCTAAAAGATTTAGTAGTGATAAGAAATTATGATTATTTCAGATAAAAGATGAATTTATTGGTTTTGATTGATAAATTGAAAAATGTAGGAACTAAATAAAAATAGAGCGTTAAAAAACTAAGATTTTGTTGTTTTTGTTGTTGTTTTTTTGTTGTTTTTTTATGTGTGTGCACAATCTTAAGGGTCTAATCGTTTTTATGAATAGAATAACTTTCTGAAAATAAAATAAAAATGGTGATAGTTGTTTGTGTGTTAATGTGAGTGTGTGTTTATAAACAGAAATAAAATTTGGTTGTTTTTTTTTTAGTAGGCCTATTCAATAGTTGTTACAAGGACTTTAAAAGGTTCAGAACGTAGAAACATTTTTATACTTCGTGCAACTGGTGGGAATGTTATTTCCATTAATTAATAATAAAAAAAAACCACCATTCTATGACTTTTACGATACTGTACATCAAAAGCACGAAAAAATAATGATGATGCAAAGTAAACAACAAACTGGTAACGAATGGGCCGGTCTGAGCGAATAAATCAAATACTGTATTGGCAAATGAGAGGGGCTGTTAATTTTTTTTTTTTTTTAATGTTTCATGTAGACTAATGTAGATGAACAGATGCTCATTTTGATATGTTTTTTTAAAAAAATAATAATTAAATACAAGAATAACCAAATGAAACGAAAAGAAACATAGTGACACAATGATTTAGTTTTAACAAACTTCCTTGTACTTGTTGAGATCATGGAGATTATCTGTCACACAAGCTATTGGTGGAAAATACAACGAAATCCAAGTGTCCTTAGACGAGGGATTCTCAAACTTTTCACACGTGCCAAATAACACGAAAAAAAAAGACGGAAAACTACCATTAGTTTTAATCATGGGTTAATTGCCGCTCACACAATAATTTCATCAAAAGAACGTTACATCAGACTTTGTATGTACATATACGAATCAGCATTCAGCAAAACATGTTGGTGAGACTAGTAATGACGAAATTTGGCTTTCGAGATATAATCGTTTGATTTCGGATTACTGCACTCCCATCTTGACCTCTGTTTCAGATGAGCCCAAGAGCTACGAGGCGTGTTAATAAAAAAAGATCCAAAGAAATATCATGGGGACAAAACGAGAACAATTTTTAGGAGAGCAAAATAGTCAACGTTGGTCAAAAAGGTTTTGAAGACCAACTAACAACGCTCTGCGCATATTGTGAGCCTGTTCGTTAGTCTTTTGCTGTGTTGTCTCAGCACGTACAGGACAATAGATGGACCCGAGTCTAGGAAATTATTTTAGATCATGGACCTAAAAATTATAATAATTTCCTATCAATAAAGTTACCAATTTCTACTAGTCATCACATTTAAAAGTCAGTATAACACTTTAAGACCGTTTCTGTCCAGGAATAAATTTTGTTTCATAGTGAAGAGTGTACTCTTTCAAAGCGACAACACTATCACTCCTTATTACACAACTATTTTTCTGGATACCTTAAAAAGAAGTCTAATCGCATCTCTTCAATAAAATTGACCTGTGTTAAGAGCCGAATGATTGTGTGCGTCATGGTAACGACAGAGTGTAGACAGAGTTAACACCAGCCGAGGTTCATTTAGTATGGCGTGAAATATGCAAAACTAGCCGACCCGCTTCGTAGCATACGCCGCTAATGATTGTTGTACAAATGGGGTGGGTCTGGGCAAACGACTGTGAGTGAATGAAACTAAGGAGCTCCGGAGAGAGCAACATACAATTGTCCTTGACTGAAAACAGGTTTTGGAAGATACAGACATATCTTTTTATAAGTTTGGCCATGTTAGGAAACCAAATCAGACGGAATCAAAGAGAACAATGGAAAGGAAACGTGGCTCAGACGACTGTAGAAGATACCAAAGCGACTGAGAACACAGGAGCGATGAGGTACACATTGCTGCGGGTACACACAATTGCGCATGCCTAGAGAGCGAGGGAGGGCGCCTAATGTATTAATTTTATGAAAGTAATTGTTAAGGAGAGTGTGAGACTACTTTTCTGTCCCTTGGCACAACGAAGAGCACCAGTTAATGCCGAGATACAAAGATTACAGCCATGTTGCCAAGTCTTATTCGAAAAGAAAGTGGGAAATGAACGGGCACAAACACAAACATTTTTAAAAATTTAAAAAGTAAGTCTTAGCTGGGGCTTGAACCTACGACCTTCCACGTGTTAGGCGAATGTAATAACCACTACACTACGAAATACATGCTAGTCTGATATTCTGAAAGAACAAAGTAATTGAGCTCAATTGAACGCATTGTTGGTCTCGATGACGCCACCCTCTGCACCACCTTTTCTTGCCAGCTAATTGGTTGTTTGAGTTAGACAGCTTGGTGTCCGGCATGGTTGAACATATATATATATATATATATAGATATATAGATTCTACAATATAGTAAAAAAATCAAGTGAGTTTAACATGGAAAAAAATTAATTTAAGATAAATAGTGAACATGACATCACCACCTGTGTATAGGTTTCCTACAATGTTATATACAGCTTTTAAATAAATTGCATCACACTCTTTTGTGTTTCATAGAAGTTATCAATAAAACTCAAATACCGACTGCGGGGCTGTTTCAACGATGGCCAGAGCTCTAAGTTAACGATTTTCAAAAACAATAATATAGTGTAAGCAAGAGGAAATTAAAAATATATTTTACACAAATATAGTAAGAACTTTATTATTTTAAAAAAAAATAATAAACTCATTAAATGAAGAAAACATGAGAAAGAAGATTGTTTAAAAATCCAATTGAGGGTAGTCTATGCGAGAAAGGAATAAACTTTTAGAGAGGCTGAATGAGAAAGGAGGTGGGAAGAACAATGCTCGATTTTGTATATAAAATTTTTAAAACATATTGTAGAAAAGGGAACTATAAGATAAGTATAATAACATATACATATTTATTTAAAAAGAATGTTATTTATTCAAAGTCTTTCTTTTTAACTTATCTCATCAAATTATCTGAGCCCTTACCCTAAAAAAATATTTAAGCATTAAAAATAAATATACATGATTTCCGGGACTTTCCATTTAAGTCTTGGCCCACAGGAAATTCCAAAACCGAAAGAGTCGTATATTATAATATGTGTCTAGCATATGTTCCTTTACTAGTCTAAATATTTATACACTTTTGTACATTAAATGGTTTCTTTATTTTAGTTTAACTATTTATTTATGTTCATTAACTTTCCACATTATTTCAGCAATAATAATAATAATACTACTAAATTTAACAGTAGAAAATACCGCTCTCCCAGTAAGGGAGATAAGACCGTAAACGCATTCCTCGTTCTTATCTTTCCTTTGTATGACAACCAGGGGCGTACACGTGTGGAGAGGAAAGAGGAAAAGTGAAATAAAACCCCGATCCAAAAATACTTGTGTTTAATAATACCTCTGTTAAAGAAAACGTTGTCTTTGTTTTCCAATCCAGTAGTTAAAATGTAATTATATATTTCGTGCCACTATGTTAATTTTGTTAATTTTACCACTCCAGTAGGTCACCCACCAGAAAAAGCCCCGAAAGCGACTCTTCTGACCACATACATTAAAAAAATTGTCTAGTTTAACAAAGATAATTCACCCCACAAATTTGCGTAGTTTTATTTAAGTAAGCTACATAAAAACTTTTATCACGTACCATTAGGCTAGCATGTAGACGGAACAAAAATTTCATTCCATGACATCTTGTCTCTCGCAAAAAATGGGTTTTTGTGCATGACGAAGGTTCATTTTGAATAATTAATTTGTAAGTATTTCTGATTATTTCTACAAAATTGTAGATCCTTTTACTACAAATTTTATAATTGTTTTACCTATGGTGTTCAGAGAGAGTAAAAGTATTTAGTATTACGCATTTCGTATTTAGAATATTTAAAAAGAAGAGAAATCAGAAAATGATCTTAAATACATGTTTTGTCAGCAAACATAATCATACAGTCAGCAAGCATAAATCATACAAAATGTGTTTTTTTTTTTAAAAACTCGTTTTTGAACGAGTTCTGATGGCAATGAATCGACCCTACTCCTCTTCCGCACTCACTCTTTTTTATATCTCTCTTTGCTTCTCTCTCTCTCCCTCTCTCTCTCTCTCTCTTTCTCTCTCTCTCTCTCTCTCTCTCTCTCTGCCTCTTTCTCTCCTTCTTTTATTTCTATTGGTTTCACCCTTACTCTATCAATGTACATTTTCATTTCACCCATCCAAATCTTTTTCCCTAATCCATAAATTGTCTTCCCCCCTCCCCTTTAAACGTTATTGTCGCGTATCGTTGTCTAGGGTTTAGGTCCCGAGGCTTACACACCAACAGCTGTTGCACAATAAGCCAACTCAAGTCCTTCTCAACAGCAAACCTTTATTTACATACATATACACTTGACAACTATGTACGACTTCAACTCAAGTCGTTCGTTATAACATATGCCCGGCGTACAGTCCAGCCAGCCAACACCCGCTGGTCTCCGCAGCATAACCCCTTCTCCTTCTCTGTCCCTCACACATCGAGACCCACGAGTTATATACCCGTGGCCCCTGGACAGACCTTGCGTGGACTGAGCAAACGCTCCCCACGTGAAGTGAAACTCGTTCACAGATCAAAACATGAGGTTGTGACCAGGCAATATTACAACTGAAAAACGCAGTGGTTCTCATACCCCTGACAGTTATTTAAAACCTTAAATCCAAAAAACCTCGCTATTTTAACAACATTAAAAAACACGCAAATGGTTTAAGAACATTGTTCATTAAGGCTAACATGAAATTAAGGCTATTATTGCATTTTCTCTCAATACTTGAGGGGACCTCCCATGTTTGTCTTAATCTGGGCAGCATTAACCAGACGATTATCCGCTACCTGATTTTAACTTTTTTTTTTTTTTTAAAATTTCCTTGAATAACCTACAAGGTTTAAACATCAGTCTTAACTGGACCTCTAGACGAGACAGTCTAGAAGCGTTAGACGATTTGGGAACGGAAAGGTAATGGGCTTCCTGTGTTAGGTGTCAAGGGGGTAGAGGGCACCGCTCAAAGCTTCTCTCTGTGAGCTTATGTCATACGTAACACCAGTTGGCCTAGATAATCAATAACTGTAACGGCTTATAGACTCCGAATCGATTTGTGACTGGTTTATGTGTTTAGAGTGGCGCTATCAAGATTAGTATGGAAAGTCACCTTCTGACAAAATAAT
This sequence comes from Radix auricularia, assembly GCA_002072015.1. NCBI lineage: Eukaryota > Metazoa > Mollusca > Gastropoda > Lymnaeidae > Radix > Radix auricularia. Next base: position 97,265 of record MUZC01000128.1, read on the forward strand.
TTTATATGATATAGACTGGAAGTTTGTCATGCAATGTCTATCAAATTATTTATAATTATCTCAACATTTTGACACTAACCTTATATATAAAGAACCGATGCTTCTGGTGATTAATGCATAGTAAAGGATATTGTAATTATTTAATACCTTGGAGTTCACTCACAATGTACCACGTGATCATATAACACAAACAACAACCAGGCTTACCTTGCTTCTTGACATGGTCTTTAACTTTGCAGTCCCTCACAATGTACCAATGATCACAAAACGCAAACAACAACCAGGCTTTACCTTGCTTCTTGACATGGTCTTTAAGTGTAGATGATACTTTATACATTAACAAATTTATATATTTTTCCCCAGAAATGCCTATAAGGACTATTTATTTTAATTAGATAAGATAAAGATGTAATTACCATACAGAGCACCTGTTTAGCGTGAGATGATAAAATTTAGTGGATTATTAAAATCATGGGTATTAATCTTTTCGAATCAATATTTTACTACCCTCTTGAGCAGGGGTCGGGAAACTATGGCTCGCGAGCCAGATGTGGCTCTTTTAATGGTTGCCTTTAGCTCTCAGACAAATGTTCAATTATTTTTTTAAAATTTTATTCAGACGCCTTTGATCTACATATTGATTGCATATAATAATAAAAAATAACAGCATAACAATGTTATTAAAAAAGAATTCAGAGAATGTAGAGACATAATTACTGTTCTTTTAGTGTTGAAATTACACATAATCCATACATTTACTTGAATTTTTAGTTTTAAACATAATGTATGGCTCTCACAGAATTACTTTTCTAAATATGTGGTGTTTATGGCTCTCTCAGACAAAAGGTTTCCCGACCCTTGCTCTTAAGCTTAGCCCAGTTAGGGGACACCACCGAGTCAAGGGACGGAATTCCGACAAAGGGACAGAAATTGTGCCATTTGATTTTGTGTCATGTCACCAGTCGAAAACGTGGGCCTAGTTGTCTCATTTGTAGTCTGTTGCTTTACATGTCGGTTGTACTTGTTTGTATAGGAATTAATCTGGTTTTAAATAACATGGACACAATAACTTTTTGAAGTGAAAAGAAGGAACAAAACACGTAGTCTAACTGTTATGTTTCAAGACTAGTAAATTTGTGATCATATTGTATATTATACCAAAGTGGAGGCGATGATTGTCAACATATGTTTAGTTTAGCCTATACTTACATTATATGCTTTAGCAGGAAGTAGTACAACCCCTCAGTTGAAGAACAAGTATAAATTATTAGCTTGACAAACACTACTAACTGCCATTGTAGAAATTCATTGTTACGATGAGGATTTCTTGAACATTTCACGATGCTGCAGGTAAGGAAACACAGTTGAAGTTTTTCTGTGTTGTTTGTTGTTACAATAAGTTTTAAAAAATACAACTTCTGTCTGTTATTTGCTTTGGCTGATTAACAGGTGCCCACTGGTCAAAATATTTTTGTCAGTTGGATTTTTAAATACGTTATTATAAGTTAACTTGACTATTGCGTTTACTCAAAAACCCTTTGTTTGAATTAAAATACTTTATTTATAACTTAACACGGACTCTCTCAACATAATATGTTAATGTCCACTAAATTATTTTTAAATAAAAATAAGACTGAAACATTATAATAAAGCCAAATTTTTATTCGGGTGATCAAGAATCGTGTGTGTTAAATCTCTTGACCTTTGACCTGATATACGTCATTGGGACTTCAGTCGACAATGTAAATAAGTTATCAAGTCAAGTAGTGTGTGCTAGTGTGTGTGTGTGTGGGGGGGGGGGGTGCAGATCAATAAACCAGTGAACTTTAGGTTATATGACCTGTGGGTGCTTCGGTGACACGTCTCTTAACATACACTAAACATTAGTAGAAACACGGTTGGGTACAAATTATATTGGAAACCGAGAACAAATTCCAGTTACATTCTATGCATATTTATATAGTCAGAGAGTCATATTCTTTTGTGCTAGTCTAATGAGTATGGGAAGAAAAAAGTGGTACAAATAATTTTTTTTTTCACTTGGTTATTTTTAAAATTATTTTTTGTGTGGATAATCTGTTACGTTTTATGTCATCCCTACTATTTTCATGTTAACACGATAAATTTTTACTACCTCAGTGATTTTTTTTGGTTCATGCTCAACCACTGATGAGCTATCACAGCAATTATTTTACTACCAAATACACTGTTTTATTACCAAAGACTTTTCAGTCTTTTTTAAAATTACCCAAGTCTTTCAATGACACCCCAGCTATTGATTTGCTACTCGAACCATCGTTGTATTACCCCAGCTATAGATATTAAATTCAGCTAAAAAAAGACTGGCAATCCCAACCATTGATGTGTTTCTGGCTGTTGATAGGCTACCCCAGCTGTTAATGTGCTACCCAAACCATTGATGTGCTACCCAACCATTGATATGCTACTCCAGCCATTGTAGTACTACCCTGCCATTGATATGCTACCCCAGCTATTAAAGTACTACCTCTGCCATTGCGGTACTACCCCCGCCATTAATGTACTACCTCTGCCATTGATGTGCTACCCCAGCCATTGATGTACTACCTCTGCCATTGATATGCCACCCCAGACATTGATGTACTACCTCTGCCATTGATGTGCTACCACAACATTTGATGTGCTACCACAACCATTAATGTGCTACCTCTTCCACCCGAGTCATTGTTGTTCGCGTCATTCGTGTCACCACCTTATGAACGTTAATCAATTTCTTTAGCTCTGATACCCTACATAGGTAAAGTAGGGTGAAATATTCCTATTCTAAACTCTTGACTTCATTCTTTTAAGGTACATGCATGGAAATAATGTTTTAATCTTACCTATCAGATAACGCATTAATAATTACCTGCATAATTTTGCTTTTTATTAAATTCTTTGTACAAAAAAATATACAAAATTCATTGCGTATAACTATTTCCAACTGTCAAAGTAATTATTAATGAAGGATAAGGGAGCCATATATTTTGGCGAGCAAGATTCGCATTCATCTTCCAGACCACCGATGAAAGGGTCGGAGACGATCAATACAAAAGGCGTACAGATATCAATGCCGCCCAAAGACGATCAATACAAAAGGCGCACAGATATCAATGCCGCCCAAAGACGATCAATACAAAAGGCGCACAAAAATCAATGCCGCCCAAAGACGATCAATACAAAAGGCGTACAGATATCAATGCCGCCCAAGACGGAATTCTTATCAAGTAAAATAATCAATGGCGTCTCAGACCGATCGAATTCATACGTCAGTTTTGAGGGTGCAAAAACCCCTAAATACACGAACTCCTAGCAGCCCCTAAAAAATAAAGGATATTATTTTAACAACGGTGAAAGGTTAGTGCTAAGGACTTGGAGTGCCAGAGAAACGAGCGAGCAAAAACTGAAAGGAATTGACCCACAAAAAGATGCAATCGTCTAGTACAAGTTTTTAACTCTCCTTGATTGCAACCGATTCTTTTTTCAAGTGATTTAAGTTCTACAAATATAAATGATGTGTCTATATGTATGTGTGTGTGTGTGTGTGTGTGTGTGTGTGTGTGCGTGTGCGTGTGTGTGTTTGGGGTGGGTGTAATTATTTTGAAGCGTCTTAGAAACGTTTAAGGTGATCGATTAGTAAATAAGCATACGTCAAAAGATCAATTTATCGAGCTAAAAGAAAAAGGCGAATTAATTAACCCTTTCTTGCATCCTTAATTTAATTGACGTTAAATAATGTCGCTAACATTCATTTCCCAATTTTGACAGACATTAAAGATATTGAGTGTTCCTAAAGTTATAAATGAGAATTGTTAAAGTTAAAGATAAGAATGCTAAACTAGTAATTAGCTATAAGTATATATACCAACCAGATGTTAGCCACCGCCCTCCACGAAAAAGCTCTACAGTGCACAAAATTCCACACTTCATATAATAAATGTCCTCCCAATTTTCCCCTAAATGTAACCACATTCTAAAATAATCTAATTTCAGATCAATATCTGCAGATTGTAGAAACGAATGACAATGCCGATGCAGACTTTGCTTGTACCGGTAAGGAAAAAAAATCATTTTTTAAGTTAAAATATCATTTTTTGAGTTATGAACAAAAATAAGAATAGTGTAACATTAATCCAATAGAATAGAATATATTAGAATAGGGTTAAAATTGTGTCTAAACAAAAGAGTCTAAATCGAATTGCATAAATTATGAAAATTGTTTTAAAAAACGTGTGCAGATTATAATAGCCAACCGGGCACAGCATTACATATTTTGTGACCGTTTTAAATACGATATGGCTTCCTTTTAAAAAAGGATCATGAACGAGTGGCACAAAATTTATGTTGACTTTTCCCGCCTCATCGCTTGCGTAATTATCACGCATTGCACCCGCCTTATACCAGGTATTTTACCTGAGCTTGTTTACGGTATACTCAAATGATGTTTAACACCAGTAGGAACTGATGTAATAAAATGAATCGTGAATTCATGCTATATATGTATCATTTTAACAATGATAAACGTGGTTATGATGAGCGCCATTTGTCTTCTTCTGATATTCTAATGTGTATATTTCGTACATGACACTCAGAATACACATATATAATGAAAGCTTTTATCCTATAGTATCTGTTACAGACGCTCCTTCTATACAGAAGATTATTGGGTCATACGTTTATTTATGGTTTGTGTCTAGTAATGCACTCTTATTAGAATTTTAAATGATGATTAAGTGTTGGCTTTCCTGGTTACCTCGGGCAACCGATTGCAAGCCCGAATTCCGGACGGGAAAAACGAAATCTTGTGTTTGTTCTTGCATACGGAATAAGAATTATTTTTTTAAAAAAAATTAAGGTCTAAGTATTCATATTTGAGATCATTAGGTTATGATCATCTAGTAATCCTTTGTGTGGGACTTAGGAAATTTAAATATGTGTTCGTAAAGTATTGCCTAGCACCCTGGACCGGCCCTGCTTGCACCCTGTCCACTGCAGTAATTTGTCTGACACATCCTATTCCGTAGAAAATTTGAAATAAATTAGATAAAGATTTTTAAAAGAAAAATGTTGGCGCCCCAGTGAGGTTATAGCCAATATTTCCCAGAGGGCAGCATTATTTCACAAACACCATTTCTCAGTCCACAAATTCATCATTTGGTAATAATATTTTTTTTAATTCCAGGTATTAAATTGCTCTTTTTCACATCTACTTTTAAAATAACTTGTTGATACCTATTGCATACTTATGGTTTTGACAGGAATCCTTGAGAATAAAGGGTCGCGGCTTGTCCCCACAGCCACCCTTACTCGTTGTCAGCCAAGAAGACGTCACCATGTCATCAATTAGCACGTCACGTAGCTCCATGTCGGATGACGACAGCACCAGTCACGCCAGTGAAGACTACACGGTACTTGATGGGGTCCGGTAAGTTGCGTCCCATTGTCTCGTCGCAAACCCACGGGGAATCAAGTAAATCTTCTCTGAAATTCTTAGTTCGCTGAAGCAATTTACACTTACACAGTACATTGATGTAACATCTGAAATTCTTAGTTCTCTGAAGCAATTTACACTTACAGAGTTCATCGATGTATCATTTTAAAGCACGTAGAGGACGGTTATCCTCAACATCTCAAATGAAAATAAAAACTTATTTACATTTATACAATTGCATCAATTTCATCTACGTGTTTTATTTTTATAAATGGCAAATCATAAAACTTTTAAAATATACCCAAATAAGCTCTGTAATAGTTTTTATTATATTAACTCGTAAAATCTTATACTTGTGAGAGATGACAAAGAGACTAAAATTCGCATTTCAGAGAAATGAATCAGATACTGGTGAGACAAATAGAGACACTGAGGCTGAAAATTAAAATCGACGAGAACAACTACCAGAGTTCGAAAGCTCTTCTGGAAGAAACCAAGGAGAAAGAACTCCAACGTAAAGATTCGGAAATCGAAGACCTCCGCGAGTCGGTCACGAGCCGGGACGAGCAGATTAACAAACTGATGAAAGCCAGCCAGGAGAAGGACAGGGCCATCTTGAGTAAATCAGCCGAGATTGACGACCTGAAAAAGATGGTCAGACAGACAAAAGAGTATGCTCAGAAAATCAAGAGACAGGTAGAGAATCTCATATGATTATTTACGGGCTAAGCCTATAAAAACAAAAAACATAAGCAGAAATTAGTCATAAAGCATGAACAGTAACTTTATGGTGCTTTAGGAAAGAAGAACCAAGAGAAAGTAATAGAACACAAAGATAATGTAGTATAACTCTCTGATAGAAATGAGGATAACACTTAAAACACTTTTCTTATTCCATATGCAAGAACAAACAAGTGGAAGTTTCGTTCTCCCAATCAGGTATTTGGATGTGGAATTGGTTGTCTGAGGAAACCATCATTCCATCAACATCTTAAAATCTAATGAATGCAAGTTTAGACTAAAACCATGGTTACGTGTAATAAGACGCAATAAGCCTCTGTATAAAAGGAGCGTCTGTAATATACAAGATAAGATTAATTTATCTTTACGTTAAATATACGTTATAAGTTATAAGATATAAAACATTGACGTATTCACTTTTCAGGTTGGTCAAATTCGAAATCACAAGGAGAAGCTGGAGGCCGATCCGTTGTACAAAGAACAGAACGAAACGATAACGAAGCTGAATGAAGAGTTGGACCTTCTCAAGGGGAAGCTGGAAACCATGGAGCAAGAGTTGGCAAGGGCAATAAAGGTAGACAACAATGAGATTCTTTTTAGCGCATTTTCGAGAAGTCGAATGCGCTATTGCACCCGTTTTGTCCGTCCGTCCGTCTGTCATCACCCTTGATCTCAGCATCCATAAGTCCTAGACCCATGAGGTATATATGTTTTTTGTATGTTCTGACCTGCCATTTGTGCATCAACACTCAGCTACTCGATCCGTTAAAAAACCCCGTTAAAACTACCAAAAAATATTTCGAATCGAGAGTTAACACTAGCGCAGGGAACGGCCGCCATTGCCGGAAGTCGCATACATGCCGTAACAAGTATTGAAGAGTGGTTCGAAAGGGTGCAAAAGAATTAGTTTTTTTTTTTTAGTTGACGTCATTAGAATATGTGTAAAAGTTTAGAGAGTTTTACGTCATCATTTGTGGTGACTTATAGTTAGAGTAAAGAGAAAATAAAATTTTTTAAAATGTAAAGAAATGACTTTTAAATTTAAAAAAAATGTCAGGTATATTCATTACACAAGAAAATTCATAAAAATATGTCTAAAATCTAAACACAATTACTGATAACTACATAATGCTGATATCTAACATAAGTACTGATACATAATACGAAAATGCGCTAACACGTCCTGAATTCCAATTAGGACCAGGCATAACATGATTTTTTCTTTACGTTAGCCATATTACAACGATATTTAATTCATTTATATAATTGTTAAACTTTAATATTTTTCTTTAAATAGTCATGAGGTAATGTCAAATTAATAATCCATAACATAATCGAGTGTTTACAAGGTGCTGCATACAAGCACAAGAAAATCTAAGGTGCATTAATATCTAACTTAAGTCACTTTTCCCCCTCTCTCTTTAAGGTGATAGAGCAGCAAGAGGAAAAGCTCAGAAACATTGACGCTGACAAAGTGGCCATGCAAAAACAATTCAGAGAGGATCTAGATAAGGCAACGAAATCCATGAAACAAGAGGTGCAGAGAATGGGGGCCGTAAGTAGATTGATTCACTGAATTATTTGATTTGGGGCCTACCATAAATGACGTCACGCATCTAAAATAAAGGAGGGGAGGGGTCACACATTTCTGACGATGTGTGACGAGGCGGGGGGAGGGGGGTGGTGGTGTTTAAGAAATATGACGCCACATCAAAACTCGCTACTAAAATTAAAGTTCCATATAAACTTTTGATTGTTTACAATTTATTTAATTACTTCACATGTGTTACGATATTAGAGTGTAGCCTTAATACATACTAAATGACAAAAAGTGATTTGAAACTGAAACTTCCTCATTTTCAAATATTAAATTCGACTTTTATTGGGGTGAGGGTGGGGGGTATGCAAAGCATCTTTACGTCATGTTTGAGGATCTAAATTTTGCGACGACTGTGACGAAAACAATAAGCGGGAGGGGGGGGGGAATCGGGTGACGTCATTTATGGATGGCCACTTATTATTATTAGATGTAACCTCTTTTAAAATGGCGATGGTTATTAATAATCTGCTAATGAATAGCGGCGGTGACTTTTCCTATATGATACAAGTACTAGATGAAACTTGTACTCCTTTAACACACATTAATTTTATTTTTGAGGTCCTATAATGCCAACGCCACTTTCCCATAAGTCAATATTCCTCACTGTTTTCCCCCCGCTCCCAGAAATTAATTACATCAAGTTTTAACTTTTTAACATAAAAATAAAAGGAAACATGACTGAAAAAACGCGATTGTTATTTATTATTATTTTTTTAAATATACATTTTTATAATTTCATTTAGTTATTTAGTTTTCAATTATCATTTCTCCCCTACAAATTTTTCTTTTTTTTTTGTTGTCTTTGTTTACCCTAAGACAACTTTGACAGACCGATATTTCACCTGAAGAAAATTGTGTACCTGTTCTTTTAAGGTAATATTTGGCAATCTATGCTTTTGATGTAAGTGTAAGCAAGCAAGGGGATCTCAATATTTTTCAATACATAATGTTGCCCATTGCCCTCCATTATGGATAAGGGCCAAACTTTTAATTCTACATTCGTTAAACTTAAATGTCCCACACTTATCTATGGTTTGTGCCTAGTCCTGCATTCTTATTAGAGTTTTAGATGTTGATAAAGTGTTGGTTTTCCTAGTTTCCTCAGGCAACCCATTCCAAGCCCGATTTCCGAACGGGAAGAACGAAAATTTGTATGTTTGTTCATGCATACGGAATTTTAAAAAGGTGTTATTTTTTATTCTTATTTGAGGGTTTTATTTCCAAAAAATTTCTTCAATACCTTTTAAATAAAATTGCATCTCCAATTTTTTTTTTATAATATGCGCCAGGTGATGCATCAAAATCACGAGGAAATGAAGAATCTCAGCCAACAAAATAAAGCGATGCACGATGATGTCCGCTTTATCATTGATGCACTCAGGTCCTCCAGGCTCCCAGCCGAGAGCCCAGAAATGACACCAGGTGGCATTGAGAGGGCTCGTACAGTCGCTGCCTATGGGCCAATCTTGACACAGGGAGCACCGACCATCTCGTCTTCTCATCTCCATGGGGCGATTTCAAGAAAAGCAGGAGCACACACTCAAGGAATGTCGAACCCACAAGTCTACGGAACACACTTCCAGCCAGGAAATATCTCGCTAAATAGACAAAGCCCAAACCGACAATCTGGCCGATCAGACATAAATGGCCAGCTTTCGCCCGATTATAGTGCCAGAACCACCATGGGTAAACCAAAGACAGGTGTAACGCCTCTAGCTCACAGCTTAAACGTGCCGACACAAAACCATCCCAAGCCTTCCAGTTTACCACCTATTTGTTCGATTCAAGATGGGATCTTGCAACCTGCTCAAAGCAAGCAACGCTCCGAAAGAGGTGGCCAATCGGGATTTAAAAGGAGTAGCAATGTTAAGAAGTAATAGCAAGGTAAAAAAAACCAACAAAAAAACAACAACAAAAAACAATTCTTTGATGTGCCTTTTCAATTTTTAATGTTATATATGTAACTTGAAACATGTCTGATAAAGATATTTACAACACAATGACAATTAAATGAAAGTGTAGATAGAGAGCCAGAGTAAAATAGCAGATGATCGGAATGAATAATTTTTACTATTTTTTTAAAAAATCAGTCTTTGATTTGTATAGCCTTTATTATAGGGCTACGGATATTAAATATTAATTTTGCAATTAATCATTGAAAATTTTATCGATTAAATATTGATTGAAATAATTTTAATCGATAAAATTTGATGAAAATTTAAGAAAACATTTTTTTTGGTTCCATTTATTTTTTTTTTAAAAATATTTAACAATATAATAGCCCTGATCATAGGATCCTTAGGATCTGTATCACTGAGGAACATAGTACAACAGTCCATAGCAGTTAAAAAGTTCCCTATATTATTATTATTATTTCTTTTTCTTTTGGAGACAGGGGAAACTCAATAAAACAAAAAATGTCAATTATCTGTTTTTGTTACTTCCCTTGACATGTTTGGCTTTAATTCAAATTAATGATTAATTCATGTAATTAATCGCTATTTTTTCAAAAGTTACCAAATAAATTTATAACTTTTTCTTTACCAGTAGTCTATAACTCATTCTCAAATTGAAAACTTATAGAAAATATAGCAAATTAAATTAAAACCAGGTACACTCAACATAAACTCTACATAAATGTTTAGATTCCATACTGATATGTAAACGCAAAGGTTGCTGTAAATAAACTTTAAAAAAAATATGATGGTTGTTTAAGGTGTTGGCTAAGAATTAAATAATTTTCAGAATGTTTTATTTGATATTCCTAAAAGCTCATTTTTTAATATGACTTGAATTTCAAAAAAACAAAAATCCTTATTTTTTTGCATAAAACGGCCTGAGTTAAAGTAAAATACTGTGCATATTCATCACACAAAAAAATCTTACATAAGTGATATGGCTAAAAAATACTTACAATCTGATATCTATAATTTGAGCGACACAAAAAATTACTTAAAGATTGTGGGCTATGAGGATAAAAAGAGTTGCACTGGTTAATAAATAAAAAATTCCATTCAAATTCCTTTCAAATTCCTAACTCACGAAGGCATTAATCGAAACATTTACTTTTGTGTAAGTCAATTAATAAAGCTTTAATTTATTGTTTTGATGACACCATTTTTGTGTATAAAAAAATCAACATAACTGATATATTACTTTAGACTCTGATAAGAAATGTGTATAATTCTTATCTACCTGAACACAAATACATTATATAAAATAGGAAATAGGTAACAGAGGGCATGCTTACTCTATCCCAGAGTTGTTGTTTTTTTTATCTATGGTATTTACAAGTTTAAACATTTCCATCCATGCCCCCACCCCCTCTTAGGTTTACTTTTGTCAATATGTAAATGCATATTATTAAACTAACTTGTGACAAATAATGAGACCATTGAGACTTCAAATCTCATATAATCTTATTTTGTTGTATAAATTTCATTGTATTTCATACCTATATTTAATTCATATATATCTTCATTTCATCTTGTTTTTTAAACCTAGTTTAATTTAAGCATGCCAATTTTTTCATATTTTTTATCTCATCATTGAATTCAAATCTTTACCTGTTAAACTATTTGTTAAATATAATTTGTTAATATTCTGTAAATATTCATAAGAGCATAGATAATTCAGTTTTGTGTGATGTCTTCTCTGTAGTTATTTCCATGTAGCTATTTTGCAGTGAAGTTAAGAAGATGAAAGTTTTCAAGTGGGAAAAACATTGTGAGAACGAAATATTGCAAAAACATAAAACTGTCAAATGATTTTTCAAAAATATTTAAAGAATTTATAATAAGTTAAAGATATGGCCAGTGTCAGAATCACTGTAATGCTAACATTAGTATTAAAACAGTTATACTAGTATTACTGCAAACTAATTTAAAGAAATAAACTGTGATTTTACACTTACTTATTTTCAGGTGTATTTTTTTAAAGAAAAATATTTTAATTCAATATTTTTAAAGGACTCCAAATTTTATCCATTAAAAAATGCTACCCCCTCCCAAAAAAATTTTTTTTACAAAATAAAAAAAACAACAAAAACAACTACTGTCATTTAATCACTAGAAATTCTCTTGTATTTATTTTGATAACTGATTTTAGGTTGGTACTGATTTATACCTAAGTCAATATTCCTTATTTTGATGAAAATTGAATAATCAATTTAAAAATCTACAGCTTGAAATAAAGTTTATATCAGTCTGCCAAATTAAACAATTTGAAGCATTTCAATTTTAATTACTGTTAACTGAACTGCACTGACACATCTTTTAAATCAAATTTATTATTCCCTGAAGTAAAGCATAGATTTGAAAATAAAGAAAAGAAATTCTGACATCAAAAAGCCCATCAACATGTCATGATGCATTATTTTACTATTTCTAATTGGATGTAGATTTCTAATGATGAATATGGTTATTTATACTAGTGTGAAAATGCAAAAAACTATATTTCATGACTTAAGTCTTTCTCCCATAAATTTCTTTTTGCTGAAAACACAAAAAAATGTATTGAATATAATGTTTTTGGAAAATATAATATACATAATTTATGCTGCACAAAAAACTGCAAGAATTTTTTTTTTGAAAAATAAAATTATTTTGGAAAAAAAATTCCAACAAAGTTAAACAATAATTATTTTCAGTGGTAAATCATTTTAATTTGACCTTCCTTATTAAAATAGCCTCACCTCATTAAAATGATCTTAAATAAATAAAGCTGTCAACAAAAATAAATTTGCATTAAAACTAAATAATAAGGTCTATTTATAAATTGTTTTACAAATCAAAATATATATTAAAATGAATCTACCTCCAATAAAGATAGTAGTTGTTAAGACCAACTTCAAAAAAACTTACTTGACAAATTAAAATCTAAATGACTAAGATACTTCTATATAATACACAAAAATTATATAAATTTAAAAGCAATACTTCAGTAAAATAAATTAAATAAATAAAAAACATTGATAATATAAAAACAAAAATAAAAACTATTGCACACAGGAATATAAATACTCTTCTTTTAAAAGTTAATTAAATGCTGTTAAAAAAGTCAATAGCGAATTTCACAAAGATACATAATATTAGTACACAATGCATTTTTCATTTGAGACTTCAAATATTTATATAAACATAATTATTTAAAAATTAAATTCCTTATCAAGCGACAGTAGGAGGTAAAAGGTTGACTGATCCCGTTAAAGAATCAACACATAATGAAATATGAGACTTTTTTAAATAGAGAAAAAAGCTTGTATTTTATTACAGATTAAGCTCAGATATTTTATCAATGCATTACATGTAAACATGGTAAAAAAAATACAGCTTTGTATATTAAAAACAAAGTTTTCTGCTACAATTCTGAAGTTTAAGTTTTCCAAAATTATTCACTCACATACTAAAGCTATGGAGTTGAATACTAATTGTTAAGTTTCACATTTAAAATGTTTTTATCTTGAACAATCAACATTTAAAAAATAGATGATTTAAGAAAATATTAAAACATCAAGTAAAAAATGAACTATCTAAAAATTCACTTTAAAAAATTTTTTTTTTTAAACATTGTTTACATTAAAAACTGCAAGTGTAGCAATTGAGATCAAAAGGAGTATTGTGTGTAAAAGTAACTTTTCAAATAATTAAATTTAGTTAATGACTAAATTAATAACTATGCTTGAAATATATATAATAATTATATATATCAACGAATAATTGATTTTCTGGGAACGTAAAGTAATAAAATGTTAAAAGCTTTGTGTGAAAATGCAAAGTAAACTCTATACAGAGTTTCATAAACATGTTTTCTTTCTTAACAATAATATTTTTGTTAAAAACCATAAGTTACTATAACTCTCTAAACATGTCTAAATATCCCTTTGCTAGTCAACATTTCACTTACATTGAGTAGTAACTGGCATAGCAAAATGAAATAAGGTATAAATTCCATGAAATTTTTTCATATATTTCAATTTTTATGTATGGCTCATTTTAAAAATCAAATGGGGATTGTAATCTTAAGTATTTGAGGACCAGTCATCCTATCTATCTATCTATCTATCTATCTATCATCTATCTATCTATCTATCTATCTATCTATCTATCTATCTATCTATCTATCTATCTATCTATCTATCTATCTATATCTATATCTATATATATATATATATATATATATATATATAAAATTTGCTATGTATGTTTGTTCGTAATGTTATTTGAACACCGCTTTTAAAAAAACCGTGAACAAAATTACTGCAACAGAAAAAAATCTTTTTGAAATTCTGCATAAAACTGTTCAATATGGAAATGAGATTTAATTTTTCTCTCTTTGTCTCTAAATTCTCTCATTATTTACTACACAGCTGAAATATATTTATTTTGAAAACTACCATCATTTTTTTTTCATTTTTGACATATATATATAAATTGACAAGAAGCTACCCGTTAAAATGATGGAAATCAAGATTATTGGACATTATACAACACCATAATTTGTCTTCCACAAGCATATATATTAATTTCAATTTATTTAAGGTATGAAGGGCATTTTAGGGAACCATTTTTAGCAGTGAAGAAATATAAATGAAAAGGAAATTTATAGAAGAAATTGAAGTAAATCCTATCAACTGCTTGCAATAGGTTTATCTTGTAACTTTTAAAATATGTGATGTTCAAAAAAAAGGAAAATGACACAGTCAGAATTTAGAACCAAGACCAACCATATGAGATAGTTCATAAAGAGGTCTTAGATCAATTCTCAATGATGCAGAACAAGATCAGGAAGCACTGATTTAGCAGACACCAAAAACTTGGATATTCTTGAGCTATATAACAATAATCTAACATGTAAGAACTTTTGGGGGGAAAAGAGGAATAGAAGAATTACTCTACACGTACATTATGAGAAAAATTATTTAAATACCTAAATAAAACTCATTATATTATACTGAAATGTGGCATGTACCTTTTAGAGTAAAAAAATGTAATTTAGAATCATAACAATAATGAAATGCACAATATAGCAAGGGAAAATTGATAATTTCCTACAGAAAAAGGAATGAATCTGAACACAAATAAAATAAAAAAATAAGTGCCCCACATTTTTTCCCAATGTTCTTTATAATTTATATCCATTATTTGGATAACCCTGATAAACAGACTACCATAAGCTTGTGAAAAAAAAAGAAATAACTTATGAGGTTACAATGAGGTAGGGAGCACTTTTTCTTCTGATGAATAGGCTTTAAGTCTCGATGTCAATATTTAAGTACACAAATGGTTGGGAGGAAACAATGACATAGTTACCATATCTCAAAATTGTTGACACTTTAACTATATACTATATGTAACTCAGGAAAATTTAAATCTAATACCCCATTATAAAAACACTTCTATAAAAAATTTGAGAATTTCCTTCAATGCAAACTTTTTTCTAAAAGGCATTTATTTTCACAATTTAAAAAAAATATGTAGATTAAGAATTAATTTTAAAATGTATTTGAATCTAAATAATTGTTAATGTTCTTATTCTTTCCTTATCATTGAAGTATTCTAATTTAACAGGAGATTCACTGATGTTTCTTCTGATTGAAGAAAACTTTCAAGCTGCAACCCATAAAATATCAAAATTTTTCTGCAGTTATGTTGGGATGTCATCAGGCAAATCTGCCATATTTCTTGAGTCACCTATCATCATTTCATTCTTCTTTCTCTGGTAGCAAACAGCAAAAGCAGTACTGACAGCAAACAACAATGAAAGAGCAATGCCAAAAACCTGCAAAGTTAAAAAAAACAAAAACAAAATAAAAGCTTTACACATTGTAAGATGCAGATATTTTAGATAACCTTTATGAAAAAGATTGATATAATGAGACAAAAAATAGCTGTTATACTGATTTTTTTAAGGCGATATATACAATAGTTTAAATACAACTGATAGTTATAAAAACTAAGGTTATGAGACTAAATAAAAACAATGTAAACATACACAAAGCTAATCCTTCTATTTAATACATTTTTGTCCAGTTTAACTCTTAAGCATCCTAAAGCGTGGTAATTTGCGCCTTGCCTCTATTCCTGTACCACGGTAAGGCACACCTCTATAGCGCTCTCTTTAGCTCTTAATGTGCCATAAGGTTTTTGGAAAACTTCCGCCTCAGTGCCGAAAGAATTTCCCGAATTGCGATCAACCAGTTATAAAATTTAAAAAATTGCGTTAAATCCATTTTTATTATTATGGTCATAGTGACGTCATCTTTTAGAATAAGAATGGTTATTTTATGTATCCAAAAGACCGTTTTGAGTTTAAAACTATTTTTACCTGTAGTTTAGTACTATTATTTTAGTTATAAAGTATAGCAAAATCGCATCTTCAAAAAAACATCGCAAATCGAGCGATAACACTAGCGAGGTAAACAGCCGCCATTGCCAGAAGTCAAAAACATCGTTCATCCCAAACTGAATAGTTTTTATTTTCTGTAATTTCGTTTCTAAAGAGAGTTCTATCGAGTCGCGCATTACCGCTCTTTGGTATGAAACGGTAAACCGTGGATTACAGCGCTTTGGTACATTAAGAGTTAGTATTGAAATCTCAGAAAGTAAAAACTCTTCAGTGTGTGAGAGAAGATTTAGTCGACTTCTGGAAAAGTCAATGTTTGCTCCCACCCCCCTGTGCTTTCACTCGTTTTGTGGTATTTTTTACCTGTTTTTTTTTTTTTGAAGACATGATTTTGCAACATTTTTCTATAAAAAATATAGCACTAAACTACAAGTAAAAATAGTACTAAACTCAAGATGGTCTTTTGGATAAGTAAATTAACCATTCTGTAAGCTTATCCTGAAAGATGAAGTCAGTATGAGGATAAATAAATTTTCTGCAATTTTTTATAGTCATTACCAATTGATTGCAATGTACTTGAAAGCCTTATAGGACTGAGGCTTAAGTTTCCAAAAAAAAACCTTATAGGACGTTAAGAGTTAAATTAACCCCTCAACCATAACATGCAACTATAATGTATTAAGGTGGAAAAAAGAATTGTGCTTACAAGAGCTGCCTGTAGTGAGCCGAAATTCAGTCCTGCTTCTCTAACGGCTAATGACTTCCCCAGATTTAGGATAGCATGAGCCAGAACCACTGAGGCAATAAACATTAACAAACCCATAGAGCTGCTTATCACTATGTCCTGATAAATAAAAGGCCAGAATGAATTAAATGTTTAAGTTATAAATATGAAATTATATATAATATAAAAATCCAAATAAATAATTTTTAAATAATGATTCTTTATGTTTAAAAATGGTTGATGGAGAATTAATCTCATAATGATAAACAACAACTTATTTTGATAAGAGATAAAAGAAAGAAATTATGCACTAACCAAGCAGGGTGAGAAAACTCTTGGACTCCAAAGCATTGAGTAAATAATGACACATAGAAGGAAGAGAAGTGAAACCATTCCTATCATCATAAAAAAGACAATGTTTCCACCTTCATCATAATCTCCTTTATTTAAATCTGAGTATTTTACACCTTTGTCTTTCCAACCAAAACAAAATGACACAATGAACAATGCAAATAACTGTGAATATAGACAAAAATTAAATCTTAGAAAGTTTACATCAGTATGCACAAATTTATTAAATTATTAATCCACAACTAGGCAATTGATTGAAATATTGATACTTTTAAGTCTATTCTCATTAACTATTAATCTTTTAATTTTAACTGACACTAAGTTACAAACTTTTCAGCCTGGAGCTATATTATTTTACATTATTTTATTTTGATTGAGGCAATTGAGGTGAATTATGATAACAATGTGTGTTTAATCCCACAACAATATGGGACCTAACTTACTACCCTTTTGTATTGATGCAAATTAGTATTATTAATGCTATTTTTGTTATAAATGTAGTTAGCAGTGTGAGATTTGCAAGACTTGTCTTTCTCTAATGTAATTGAAAAAATTTTGAAATCCAAATACTGTGCGAAGGTTAAACATTTATATTAACATTTCCATGCTTATCTGAGCATGACTTGTATCATAACTTCACCATAACAATTAGCACAGTTGATATAATTTTTGTTAAAAATTTATTTTTAAACTCAACCATGCTGTTAAACACATTGGGAATAATGAACACCAGAAATATAATGATGGCATAGTTAAAATTGCAGCCTTAGGATTGGTCAAATGACAGAGACAAACCACTCATATTTCATATCCTTCTCTCTTCGAACATTATAGCCATCATTTCAAATTGAAATATTTTGAATACTGAACCACCCAATGCACCAATGGATAGTTATTAGATAAGCTTACAATTTATTTAATGCCGTTCGTTTTTGTTGTTACCGTTAAGATGCAGGGCAGCATATGAGACTAAACTAACACGAGCCACGGTGACTTCAATTCGCTTTCTCCATATTCCGATATATAAATAATATACACGTCATCACTATTGGTTTACTTTGCTTACAGCTAAGGAATGATTTTTTAAAATTTTAATTTACTTGGCTTAGTAGTCGAGGCACTGTACAAGAGCTAACACACAGTGGGCGTTTGATGTGAACAACGGTCAAGGCCGTGACAGTTTCTATTTATATTAATTATAGTCTGTTTCTATGGTGGTTGGACACTTCGACCCTGCCAGTTTGACCCCAGGACGTTTCAACCCCTGTGGGTTCGACCACGGACAGTTCGACCACAGGACGTTTCGACCCTTTTGTTTCTAAACTGTGAATTTTTTTTTCATTTATAATTTATTTTACTACTATATTATTTTTAATTAATTTTTGGTATATTATGAATTAAAAATTAAAAACAGAATTTCAACTCCTATCCCAGACACGCTTAAAAAAGACCTAATTTATAATTGGGTTTTAAAGATGCATATATTTAAGTGGTTCAAAGATTTTCACTGTGATAACAAAAATAAATGAATTTTTTTTTTAAAAATATTTTTTTAAAGGTGAACAATGCACAATTCTGATTTTAACAAGACGTACAAAGTTGTCAGTATTTTTAAAGTTACAAAATTTCAATAGTTAATGCTGTCGCGTATCATACAATGATAACATTGAAGCTGCTAGGCCCGTATGACCTGTCTGAACGTTAATCCAATGTTATTTACATTTTTTCTGGGGCTAGTAGACTCAGTGACCACCACATCACGCCGTCTGCCGTGTGCTGGCGAAGGTTATGGAAAGGTAAATAAAGTGAGGTGGGGGGGGGGGATGCAGCGAGAATGTAAACACCTTTAGAAAGGACTATCTGACCACATTGCCTTCTTATTGCTCGATTACATCAGATTGGGGTTGGGGTGCAGTTAGATCTAAGATAGGTTTCCTGAGAGGAATAGCGCATTTATCATAGTCATGATTGTACGTTGAATGTTGACTGGTTTTACGTGTATATATTTTTTCAAATCATGGTAAATTAAACGTTACAAATAACTATTTCAAACTGAATTTAATTTTTAATCCATAATAATATTATGTTAAATTATATTTATCCCAAAAACTAAATTTTACAAAGTATATATGAAAAAATTTTAAAATTCTACGGTGTAGATACAAAGGGGTCGAAACACCCTCAGGTCAAAACGTCCCGTGGTCGAACTGTCCTGGGGTCAAACTGGCAGGGTCGAACCGTCCAGGGTCAAAGTGTCTGTAATTCGTTTCTATAAAGACAATGAAAGCTATAAAAGCATATGACCCCATGACCTATTGGCATTCCTTGATCACATTTGTATCATAACTGATATTTTCTTTTTAAAAATGTAATTGTTATGCGCTGGAAGGGGAGTATGGCGAGCTTATCTCAAACTCTATTTTAACAGAAAAAATGGTGGGAACGTGTGCGTCGCAAAATTCAATTATTCTGGCGAGTTGACGATTGAAAAATAATATGGTTTTTAAATAAATTCAATTTTGTCATCACTGTTTATTCCGTAAGCTTAATAATTTTATTATTTTTATTAATTTTTAATTCATGAGTAGACCAGCATAACACAAAAGAAAGGTAAACACGACCTCCCAGCGGACGGGGCAAGGCGGGGTGTGAGGCGTGGGTTTTTAAAACTAAGGAAAAATACCTCGCTAACTTTATCGAACTGTAACGATCATATTCTTAGGAACAGTTAATCATGAGTCCTTAAAAAAAATGACTATAAAACCATCACTGTTAACTTAATTCTTTGGATTTTTTTTAATTCACTGATTTGAGGGCATCGCTGAAAAGAGCTGAACTCAAGCAGGGGAAGCGGGTTTTGATGCCACAATCAGAAACATTCGCCTAACATTACTACTAACAGAGTGTTTACCGATCCTCAAATTCAATTTCGGTCTTTTCAAAGGCATTTGACTAAAAATTACTAATTACCACATTGATATAAAATGTTATGTTTTCTAAAAAAAGTATTTCGTGTGCGTTGGAAAAGGAGCACATGGCATCGGAGCTGACACAAGCGGGCGGTGACGTCACATGTCACCAGCAGACTGCGCGAGTTGATAATTGATACACACTCTCTGTTGGTTCTCAAAAAATTATGGAAAAATACGGACCGCACAGTAAAACTGTCTTTTTTTTAAAAGTGTTAACCGGTCCTCACAAATAAAATTGACTTGACAACATTTGCTAACATGCTGTTTGAATACTGTTAATACGTAAAATTTAATATTAATTGTTACGTTTTACTTCTTTGTGAAACATTTTTTAAATAAAAATTGTTAATTTTTAAAAAAATTCTCTGCTTTATCGGTAGTGTAGCAGAGTTTAACACTAGTGGTCGGTACATAATAGGCGCATGTCAAATCATACAGCACAGGGCGAAAATTGGCTAAAACGAAGTATGTCGACCGTGACGTCACGACGCTACCAGTTGCTGGAAAAGAAAGTTCTATAAATTCTAAAAGGATTATAAAAATGTAAGGTTTTAGGTTTGGGTTAGGTAGAGCTTTAGAATTTTCGGAAAATTGAAGATTTTAGAATTTTAGGGTTTGGGTTAGGCTAGGTATAGTTATAGTATGGATGTGGCTAGCGCTACGACAATTTTGTCGTCTGCTGCTAGCGTTACGACATGTCGTAGCGCTAGTCAGGAAACTAGTGCTACGACATACACAACTTCTGCTACGACTAGTTTTAGTCACTCTTTGCAGTAGACACCTAGAAAGAATTAAATCTTAACAAACTCTTCTTTATATTGTATACGCATATATATTATAATACGACATTATTTGTGTGTGCATTAATTCTAAAATCTAAATTTATTTACCGATTCTAAATTTATTTACCGATTATAAATATATCAGCCGATTTTGCTATACTATAGTATACTTGTGTAAGTGATGCCGATGCATTAAAATTTAGTATACCGTAAAGCCAAATCCTAAAGCCGTTAATGAAAGTCCTCAAGCAACTGATTCGCGCACAATCGCAAGAATGTAGGCCTAAAATAATTGGTTTCGTGTGGAATAATAAAATGTGCCATGTGCAGACTTGTCACAAGAAACCATTCCATTCATCCTTCTACCTCATTTTCACTCTATTACTAATACTATTTCTATTGAGGAGGGGGGGCAGGTAATAACAACCGCACAGGACTCCTCGTTTACTCGCCTCCCCCCCCATTACTATTAGTACTATTACTTCGTGTTGCTGTTTGTGTCCGTTTTCTCAGCACCCCCCCCCCCCCCCGCCTCTCTTTGCACTTTTTATGACGAGCAAGTCTACGGGGTACGATGCACTTTGCCTATGCCTCCTTCATCTGACAATGGCTTCAAATCATGCTTTCCCCGCTTGCGTTCAGCACTTTTTCGCGATGCCTTCAATTCAGAGAATGTTTCAAAACTATCTTCCAAACAATTAAGTAACAGTGATGGTTTATAGTCATTTTTTAAACTCACGCCTCACCTTTTTCGTTGATGATGCCGACTGAGTGTCAACTCACGAATCAAAAGAAGAAAGAAAAAAAAAAGTAGTATTAGCATAATTAAATACAGCTTAAGTCGTAACTGTAAGTAAGCACATATCACATTTTTAAGACTGTCGTAGCAGCAGACGACCCGGTCAGATGTTGCTAGCGTTACGACATGTCTAAAATCTAAATATTTTTATTTTAACAGATTTATTCAACGTATCTGCTTTTCAGAATAATAACAAAAATTATCAGCATACTCATTATGATTTTAAAAATAATAATAATAAATGAAATTTAAAAAAGAAAAAATGACGGCAGCGGGATTCGATCCCGCTATCGATAGTATTATAATTATATCATTTCCGATGCAACCGTACTATCATTTGATCTAGCGAAGCTGCTGAGAAATTGTAATTTTTTAAATTTATAAATGTTTTTCATTTAATGGCTCAATCTAGATTTTTTTTAATCCTTTAAAATTCATTAATAAGCTTATCTAGTGATCATGATATTTCATTATGAGAATTATAGTTCAGTATTTAAGTATTAGTAATAGCATAATTGAAAATACAGAAAATTGTTTACGACATGTTGTAACTTGTCGTAACGGCAGACAACCCGGGCGGATGTTGCTGGCGTTACAACATGTCGTAGCACCAGCCACATCCGCGCGGGTTGTCTGCCGTTACTTTGTCGTAGCAGTAGACACTCCGTTATAGTTATAGTATAGTCTATAGAATTTTAATTGTAAAGCTTTTTAAAGGACGTGCTATAACAACAATGAATGCCGCCATGACCATGACGTCATGGTCGACATACTTCGCTTTTACCCGAAAATTCTATACTTTCTCTTGTTGGTTCACAAAAATTAGTATAAACTAAACTGAACCGACGATTAACCGGTCTAATTTTTGGATGGTTAACCGGTCCTCAAAAATCAAAAAAAAAACGAGTGGTCTTAACAACCATTATTACAAGTAAGCCAAATTAAATCAGGTAAATAATTTAAAAGCAAAAATTTATTTAGTTTCCAAAAAAATGAGAATTTAAATTAATAAAAGATATCATTGTAGCAGATATTCATACCAGTTCCACAATTCTAACACTATTTTCGGGTGTGAAAAATCGTCTAATTCTTCCACCGACGGCCATTTTTAAACAATTTATTATCAGGCTTCAACAAAGTTTCGTAGAAACGAGAAATAATTTGTTTTTATAATAATAGATATATTTTGTATTTTATTTTTGAAAATTATTTTTATATAACTGAATACTAATTTTAAGATGTAATTACTAATTTTATTAATTATTATTAATATTTGTTTATTAAATGCGATGAGGCGGTTACAAAATATGTACTTTTCGTTGCTAACATTCCAGCAAGTGCGCGTCTATGTGAACTAACGTTAAAATTTAGGAAAGACAATTTATTAAAGGCCATCGTTTAATTAATTGGTTTCAGAGAACCGACTCTGCCCTTTTCGGCAGACTTCCTCGATTGTGAAGATGCAGTTGAAACATATGAAAACCTTGATACCACCAATGGTAAAAGTTGTTACTTTTAGTTAAGGGACTCACTTGTACCTTGCTTGTTTTGTTTGTTCAGCAAATTCAATTATTAGACTTAGATGTTAAAATTAATGAAAACTTATATTTATTTCTTATACTATATAATATTAAGAATCTTTTTAAACTCCTACTGTATAAACTGCCATTTGTCTTTTGTGAAATAAAGCTTCTCGTTCTCCAAATCAAAACTGAAATTATTACTTTTTCATAATTATTAAATTAACATGACCATGACATATTGATATTGATTGTTCATATTATATCAAAATCAAAGATGCACAATGGCCAAATGAACAAAAAATTGTTGATTAACCTAGAACTAGAAAATATAAATGCGTTTGATTGAGATTGGAGTGAGAGAGATTTCATTGTAGGTGACACTAATGTTATTAACAAATGACTAATTGTAAACACATTAAAATTAAAGCACATTGATATTTAATTAGTTAAATAAATTTGAATACTTAAGACTTAAGCATAGGGGCTGTCCATAAATGATGTCACGCACCAAAGGGGGAGGGGGAAAGTTGGAGAATTGTGACGTTACGTCAAAATACGCTACTTTAAATAGAAGTTTCATTTATATATTTGATTTCTTACTATTTATTTAATTTTGTTTTACATGCGTTAGAGTACAGCCTTACACTAAATAGATACTAAAGTGACAAAATAGAAAATAAAGCTTTTAAATTCAAATCTTGCCCCCCCCCCCTTTTCCCAAAGTGCGTCACACTTTAGACATTTTTTTTGTTCTGATGCCCCCTCCCGTCTGTCACAATCTGTCACACTGTCTTGCACCCACCACCCCCCAGGGAGCATGCATGACATACTTTATGGACTGCCCCAAAGCATTTTATACAATGCATTGCATTTTACTGTAATAACTTAATTAATTAGTACTTGATTAACTTTAGGGGTGTGCCGGAATCCGGTCCGGAATCCGGTTCCGCCGGATTTTGCACTATCCGGTGAAATTCGGTTCCGCCGGATTTACATGTATCCGAAACATCCGGAATATACCGGATTACGGAATTTGCCAGATTTTGTGACTCACCGGATCATAATCTGAAATAAAAGTAATTCTCTTTCCCGAATTCCACACGATCACGATACATTAATCGATTGTTTCGCGAGCGTTGAGCTTGTTTAATGTTTAATATTCCGAACCTACCAGAGGCTAGAGTCAGCACCGCTTTTAGTGGCCAATCGGCCCAATCCCATACATGATAGTGCGGGGATGAGTAATTATTATTCGTGACGTCATCTTAACCGCAATCACCAATGACGTTGGTATAATAAGCAACTATACTGCCCAAGCACCTGGCCGCCAGCCCGCCACCTTACCGAGCACGGCAGACGACCAACAAATTGCGTCAAGCCAGCAGGCCTGTGCTGACCTAGCCTATCTATGAATACTTTTAGGGACATTGCGCCATCTCTGATTGGCTGGTCGGTTACCACTTGGTTACCTAACGCTCTTTGGTTTAAACGACGGTACGACGTAGCCCGCGGCGCTCAGCTGTTACAAAATATTTCGCCACATTGAATGCTTGAAATTGAAGTGGAGTTTATACTAAGGTTGTTAAGACCGCTCGTTTTTAGGACCGGCTAACAGTGATGGTTAATTGTCTTTTTTAATATTTTATTTTGAGGACTCGTTCACCGGTCTAAATATGAGGACCGGTTCAATCGCTCGTTAAAGTTAGCGAGGCATTTTTCATTAGTTTCAAAAACCAACGCCTCGCCCCGTCCGTTGTGACGTCATGTTTACCTCTCTTGTGTGTGATGCCGGTCAGCTCAGTCAAATCGCATATTAAAATTAATAATAATAATAAAATTATAAAGCTACGGAGTAAACAATGATGATAAAATGGAATTTATTTTAAAAAACATTATTTTTCTATCGCCAACTCGCCAGAATAATTGAATTTTGCGGCGCACACGTTTCCCCTCCCCGTTTTTTCTGTGCTACGTCTTTCAAATACCTCTCGTAATATAGGTACATGCACTTCACTAAGCGGCATGCGCCGATAAGTTTTTTGAATGCCTGAAACAGGCTATAAACCGGTGATCAGAAAATGCCGATAGGTCACGGGGTCATATGCTTTTATAGCTTTCTTTGTCTTTATGAGACACAGACTATAATTAATATAAATAGAAACAGCCAAAATCCGGAATCCGGAATAATCCGGCGGATTTCGCATAAGAAAATCCGGAACTGGATCCGGTTGAAAAAAACGGATCCGGCACACCCCTAATTAACTTATATAAATAACTTCAGTAATTGTGTCTTTATAAAGACTGTAGTATTGGACAGCTAACTGTCCACTTGTTGTTGGGGTAAGATGCTCATCTGTTCATGGATGCTGGCATCCCAATTTACGCAACTGCACCCAACAAAGACTGAAGAAAAATATAATAATTAAAATATAATAACCAGTGTGTTTGTAAATAAAGGTTTTGTATTATTTTGTGCAGCTTGAAAAGAAATTCTTTTCATAAACATTCAAAAAAATACCTAAAACTAGATGAAATGTATACAGAAAGAAATTAAATACAAGATCATGGCTGAAATTGTACTTGATAATTTGAATCAATTGCAAAAAAAAAAAAAAAAAGAAATTAAAAATAACTCATTTTAATTTTGTCCAAATTTTAAGGATGGTGCAGCAAAAATTTGTGCAGTTGCTTATTCACCCAACAACCTGAAATTAGCAGTTTGTACTTCTGACAGAGTTATAGTACTTTTTGATGAACAAGGCGAGAAACGTGACAAGTTTTCTCTCAAACCAGCAGATTCAAAAGTATTGTAGTAACTAATAACTTATTATCTTTCAATGTCTCACAATAATCATTTTAGAATATTTATTTAAATCTCCAATTTTATAAAATTGATCAACTAAACTCAATATGTCAAATATATAAATATAATTTTAAATTTTTCTAATTAGTTATTGAAATTTGTTTTAAATAATTAAATCAGTTAATGATAGTTTAAATTATAATAATATATTCTGTGGGGAAAAACTTTCACGATGCATGACTTCTGATAGTTTTGTTATAATCTAAAATTTAAAGTGCAATAATATAAATACATTTCTTAAATCTCCTTTAATTCTAATGTTAAGTAGATTTTAATATAATTATAAAATACTCTTTTTTTTTTGTTTTTATTTTTTATTAAGTATGGAAAGAAGAGCTACACAGTTAAAGGACTTGCATTTTCAAGTGACTCATCAAAAATTGCAGTTGGTCAGACAGACAACATTATATACGTTTACAAGATTGGTGATGAGTGGTATGTCTATTTCATATGTTGCACTGATTTTTCTCAATCTAAGACCACTGATATTTTCAGCAAAATAATTTTTTTTAAATGAAACTTGACATGCTGTTCTTGATTCTAATTTGTTACATAATTATATAGACTATTATATTACCATTTTGATTGAATGAAACTCTCATTTTATATTAGCTCCTATATTATTTACTCTGTGCGGGTCACACAAAGATTTATCAAACCACTTTGTAAGGGCTATCAAAGTAATGTTTTGAATTAGATATTGAAAGATATTGCTCTAAATCTGCTGTATTGTCCAGCTCCTAATTTTCTAACAATACACAAGTTAATGTGATATTTTGCTCTTTAAATAATGGCATTCTCCTCCCATCCCTGCCCTTTGTTCCCACACACATACATACAAGTAGTAAACAAAAGAAGGGGTGAAATTGCAATCAGGCTTATAAAAAATTAAATTAAAAAGACGTAAACAAGGTAAGGGTTAGCCTGTGAGGCTAACCCTTACCTTGTTTACATCTTTTTGAACACATACATACAAAAACAAAAGAAAAGAAACAAGCAATGGTGAACATTCTTGACTAACATCCATTCAATGTAATGTAATGAAATGTATCTTTAAAAAGCCTGATATAATGCTAAACCCTCTAACCTCTCTATTTTTTCTTATGTCACCACACACATTTTCCCTCCCATGAACTATATATATAATATTTGAAAATATAAGATTTATTATATTAAAATTTCTGTAAAATGCACATCATGCACTAGTTTAATTTTTGAAACTCATTTAGTACGCATACTGGATTTTTAACAGGGCTACTTATAGTTACTTTAGTGGGACAGACTGATTGACAAATATTTTACTTAAGAGAACTAATGAACTATGTATGTAGATAAAACTGGAAGTAGTGATTTTCATTATTTTTAGGGGTGAGAAAAAGGTAATCTGCAATAAATTTGTCCAACAAAGTGCTGTGACCTGTCTCATTTGGCCTCCAGATCAACTCATTATATGCGGACTTGCAGATGGCAAGGTAATAACTACTTTGGTAAAGTACCAATGGTCCTAAATTTATGCCATTGTGTCTGAGATTTTTAAAAATAAAAATCTATAATTTACCCTTTTTATCATGCAGATTTGAACATACAATGAGCTCTACCGCCTTGAAAATGTTAGTTCCCACTTTTTTCTTTTTATGTTATAGTGGAGTTTATTTGCTTTTGCTTACTTTTAACAGGTGCGCTCAGCTAACATAAAAACAAACAAGTCAGCAACAGTCTACAGCACTGAATCTTATGTAGTATCCTTAGCATGCAAGTAAGTTTTTAAAACTTGTAATTACTGCCATATTTTATTAATATTTTCATAAAGTAAATATATTAATGCTGAGTTTATGTAAAAAAGTATTTAGATTTAATTTTTTGAAACTACTTTATCACCTGAAAATTTGTGTTTTTAAGGTACATAAATGCCCCAATAAATAAGAATTTTCACACGTATATATCTGCTTTCAAAACTAAAAATCTAATTATGCTAAGAATGATTGACCTAGTCATTAATTAATAATAATTTGACCTCATTTAACAGCCCATCTGGTAAGGGGATTTTGTCAGGACATGCAGATGGTTCAATCATTCGGTACTTTTTTGATGATGAGGGATCAGGAGACACTCAGGTTGGAGTCTTGTAAACAAAAGTTTGATCATTCTTTTAAATTACTGATTAAATTACATGTTTCATTGCTATTTCAATTATATAATTTTTTTCACTTTAGGGAAAAATTGCAACACATCCATCCCCACCTTATGCTCTAGCATATTCACAAAATGCCATTGTTGCTGCTGGCTGTGACAAACGGATCATTGCATACGGAAGAGATGGACGCAGCTTTCAACACTTTGATTTTAGCAGAGATTATGATGAGCATGAATTTACTGTGGCAGTTTGCTCCCCTAGTGGGCAAAATATTGTAGTTGGCAGCTTTGACAAGTTAGTGCTTTTGACATTGGATGTCACTGCTAAACAAAATGCTAGATTTCTATGCTAAATTTTGTATTTGTAGTTTTGACAGTTGTGATAGCTTAATTGCTTGGAAAATGACTTGTTTTGGGACATGTTTTATTTTAGAAACATTACCTGCTTCAAATAATTGCCCAGTAGAGAGCTGGGTTGATGAAGCTTTATTTTTATTTGGTCAGAGTAAAAAGTAATGGAAAATATTATGTTTGTAAACATTTTAATTTCCAGGAGAAATAATGCTTTTATTTTATTTTTAAAAAAAATAAGATTGAGAGTGCTTAACTGGAGTCCAAGGCGGCAGGTCTGGGAAGAACCAAAACTGAAAGAGATACCAAACCTTTATACAATCACAGCATTGGCCTGGAAGAAAGATGGCTCCAGGGTTGTAGCTGTAAGTTATACAAGTTTTTAATTTAAATTTTGAATTTCAAATGGCTCCAATCGAAGCTTATGTCCTACAGTTAATAGCTGTAATGTGTTCTTATTTCTCTTTTACTAGTTTTCTTTAAATCTTAACATTTGCAGCAAGGTAAAACAAATTTGTTTTCTGTCCTATTAGGGAACATTATGTGGAGGCCTTGAACTTTTTGACTGTTGCCTCAAAAGAACTTTGTACAAGAACAAGTTTGAAATCACTCATGTTGGTATGAGTCAGGTCAGACATTTCAATGTTTATATTCTTTTCTACAAGGTAATATCATGAGGAGATTTTTCAATCATTAAATCAAACTCCTTAAAACATTTAATTTTTAATATGACTGTGGGGCGAAATTATAGACTAATCGTTAACAATTTTGATCAATTAAAATTCTATTAAAATTTAAGAAAATATTTCTATATCATGTTTTTTTTCCCAATTTATTAATAATTTATATTTTTTGTTACTTACGTTTACTTTTCCCTCATACTATTATTCATTTAGACAAAAATACGTAAATAAAAAGGTTTTGCTTCCTTATTTCTTGCATAGCAGAAAGAATTTGATGAGTTATGTCACAAAATTTGGGAGCCATGGAATTATCACGACTTAACCGATTTTACAAAATTATGAATTTTGGATCTATAGAGGTGTTATAAAAATATAATAAATGGAAATTAATAAATTGATCAATTAAATTTTTTCACAATTAGTTGAGCAAAATTTATTTTATAAGTACCAGCCCCAATTTTTAAATGTATCATCAACTTCATTCAAAACCTAATATTTCTAAATTAGGTAGCACTTTACATTACAGCAAATTTGTTTTAAAAATATTATAATTTGTCTCTAAATGTGTTATTTATTATATTGTAAAATGTTTTTCTTGAAGGCCATTGTAAGAAATCTGTCCAACAATACAAAAGTCATGCTGAAATCCCACTATGGTTATGAGATAGATGAAGTGAGGATAATGGGTAAAGACCGCTACCTTGTTGCTCACACATCAGACACACTTTTGCTAGGAGATATGATGACTTCAAGGCTAAGTGAGGTCCCTTGGCAAGGCTCTGGCAGTGAAAAATACTACTTTGATAATGAAAATGTAATTAATAAATATCCATATATCAATAAACAGTTTTCAGAATATTATATAAATATGAATGATAACATTTTTATTTTAAGACTTTGACCTTATGGTAAGTTAAATCATATTTATAACTTCCTATGTTTTCAAGAATGTCATAAATTATGAAGTAGTGAATGTTTTAATTTCTTTCATAATTCATAACTCTGTTTCTAACCTGCCGTTGATTAGGTTTGTATGATTTTCAATGCTGGAGAACTGGCCTTGATAGAGTATGGTGCTAATGAGGTTTTGGGTTGTGTTCGTACTGAATTCATGAATCCACATCTCATCAGGTTAGTTTTTGTATGATGGTTAAACCATTTAAATTGTTTTAAAGAACTCCCTATTAGTGTTAATTAGAAAACTATGATGGAAAATCTCTTTCTTCTACCTGTAAGATAAACTGAAAACTTAAACGCGATTGCAATCATCAAAGTGAGAAAAAACATCAATACTTCTTCATTCCCACTTTTGAATCTTTATACCTTAACTATATATAAACATATTAGATCCAGATAACACCTTAGATCCCAACAAAAACAACTATTGTGATTATTTATTTTTTTCTCACTAACTGCAAGTCAACAGATATGCCTAAAAGCTGGCCTGTTCAAAGAATGATGATTATTTATTAGTATCCCTCTTAATAAATAAAATATTTGGCATAGGTCTGAAGTCCATTTCTAACTTATCTAATTTTTGTGTAATGCTATTCTAAAGGGGGGTAATTGAGTCACTTAAAAGTTTTATATATATTTTCTGTTTAAAAAATCTATTTCACAGCGTCAGACTTAATGAGAGAAAACAGAAAGGGGTGCAAGACAACAAGAAAATGGCTTACCTCCTTGATCTGAAAACTGTGACTATCAGTAAGCTTTCACTTAATTTAAATTAAATTAGTTTTGGACTAAGTAAAATGAGTGTTATGAGCACTTAATTTATAATCACTTTGTTTACATAATAATTCTCTAACAAATGCTTTTTAAAAAAAAATTAAATCCTGGGACATTTTGTGATTATGATATATAAATATATTATCGTTTATTTTTCAGCGGACATCATAACAGGTCTCAATATTGCTCAAGTTAGCCATGACAACAGAATAGACTGGCTTGAGGTAATTATTTTACCAAGAAATTTTATTACAAGTTATTACAACAAAAATTTGAATTAAATTAAAATTTTTCTTAATGGTCATTTTAACAGTTAATAAATATTTTATTTTTCAATCAAGTTGAATGAAACTGGACACAAACTTCTGTATAGGGACAACAAGCTGAAGGTGAGTAATGAGCTGTCTGTGGCAGACATATAAATTGCAACATTTAAACTATTTAGTGTTCAACCTGAACAGTATTCTGGTAGGTTGGTTGAGTTGTTAGAAATATTTAATACCTCACTGATTTTAGGAATGTATCATCATAATAATATTGTTTAAAGCTACCCAGCATCTGTAGCAAACATGGCATGTGAAAACAAATATAATTAGCTAAGTTTTTTTTTTTTTCATTATAAAATATGAATTTAATCCTTTCAATTATTCCCAGTTACATCTTTATGACATAGACTCACAACAAAAAACAAGTATACTCAACTATTGCTCTTACGTACAGGTATAAACATTATAATCTTATCTATTCTCCTCCTATGTTGAAGAATTAGAAGAAATAGCTATTGTATTAAGCAAATATTTAAATAACTTTGTCTCACCTCTTAGGGATAAAACGTAATGAAACACATATCTTTAATTTTGCTCAAAATATTTTAATACTTTTCAGCTAATTAAAAAAATGTGCAACACATTATTTCTAATTTTATATAAAAGATATCATCATGTCTCTTAGTGGGTCCCTGGAAGTGATGTTGTGGTGGCACAGAATAGGGGCAATCTGTGTGTCTGGTACAACATTGAATCTCCTGAAAGAGTTACAATGGTACCCATTAAGGTAAGTTATTCCAAAGCTCCCTACACAATTTTAAGTTTTTTTTTACAATTATAAACAGCTAAATACTAATGTTTAGGATTTGACTTTTCAATTCAATAAATATCTAAGTATTTTATTACTTCAACCAACAGACTGAACAATTTCTAATGATGAAGATCACGCTAGATCAGTTGCCTTGAACATTGTTAAAACTCACACAAAATGCCCTTAACTTCAACCAATTTTTTTTATATCTTCAAATTTAGGGAGATATAATTGACCTGGAGAGGAAGGATGGAAGGACAGATGTTCTTGTTAGTGAAGGAGTTAACACAGTGGCATACACTCTAGATGAAGGTCTGATTGAGTTTGGCACAGCCATAGAGGATGGAGATTATGCTAGGTGAGAGTGAGGTCGTTAATGTTAAATAATGACCTCAGCAGGCTGTTGAGCCCCTCCCATCCCAACCCCACAAACCAGCTTGGTAGAGATACCCTCCTGGACAGGCTGATCCCAACCAAAGGGCACTCGGTTCTCAGTTTGTCATTAGTTATGCCATCACAAGCTATCAACTTCACAAGTCTGGGATGGTACATGAACGTCCTATACTCCCCTGCCCCACTCCATTTTCCTAATAATTCATGTAATAGCTGGAAAGAAACAGCTGCTGAGGAATAATTAAAATAGAAATATTATCCCTGCTGGCACTATGCACCACATGCCTTATCCAATAAAATTTTGTATTATAATTTAAAGATATTTATGATTACTACTTTTTGTCAACAGTAGTGACATTAAAAGTATTATACATCTTATGATATATTGCAACTGATACTTTCTCCATGGCTCTACTGACACACAATAAATATCTAGCAAGCTTCTTTACACAAAATTAGAAATGAACAGACTAGAGTTTATATTCCTGGAGACGTGTTTCAGTATTTTTTATTTTGAACCAATTCTGTCAGAGCCGTGGCCTTCCTGGAAACCCTGGAGATGTCGGCAGAAACTGAAGCTATGTGGAAGACCTTGAGCAAGATGGCACTAGAGGAGAAGCAGCTACACATTGCTGAGCGGTATGTCGGGACAAGTTTGCTAGTAGTCAAAATTACCTCAGTTGCTTATGATGTTCCACTCTATATTTATTGAACATAAATATTAGTTTGGTAATAAATATTACAGCTAGAGTATATGTCCGATCTGGTTAAGATATCTTACCCAAATATAGTTCACCATTTAGGAGAAAGAAAAGCAAATTGTTTTAATGAAAATAAAATTTTTAACAATTTTAAAAAATTAAATTGTATTGTTTTGAAGAATGCTACTGATGGTGATGGCTTTCTTGTGTAGCGCCAATCATCCATGCTCGCCCAGCATTTTTGTCTTGCTCTGATATTAAAAAACTCTCTCAAACAAGTAAAGTTTTTAAATCTTTCTTAAAAGTTCTTCTTTGTTATCACACTCCTTCAAAAATTTAGAAAGACTGTTCCATAGTTTAGGTGCAGCTGGTTCAAAGCATCGCATCCACTCCAGGCATTTTTAAGAAGGGAATGCCTAGAGGAACACAGACGGTTAACAGACACATGTTTTGAAGTTAATTCTTTCAAATACTGTGGTGCTGATCCATTTTTGCTACCATATGTCATAAGTTATTTGGCTTTTATTTTCTAGGTGCTACTCTGCATTAGGTAATGTAGCAAAGGCCAGGTATCTGAAGGAGACATTAAGAATAGCAGAGGAAGTTTCCAGACAAACAGTTAGTGCTAATTTGTGTTAAATCCACTTAAGTAGGGATTTTGTATTAAATTATTTGTACTGAGTGATAAACTTTTGGATTTTAATATAATTTTTTTCTTAAACTTAAAAAATCAAAATCAACTGAAAAGACTTTCAATTCTAAAAGAAATATAACAGTTCACTTTAAAATTACTCTTAGAAAAAAGACATTTTAAAAATAAAGAGATTTTAAAAATCTGTCTTAACATTTGGTTAACTTCATAGGGAGGTGATGGCACCCAGCATTATAAAGTCAGAGCAAGGCTTGCCATTTCGGAGAAGAAATTCAAAGAAGCAGAATACATTTACTTGGAAGGGGTAAGTAAATGTGATACAAATCACATATTTTGTTTGACTACTCTATTGAATAGTTATATAAATTTATATAAAACATTTATAAATAATTAGAAGACATTTTTAAAGTAGTTTTTTTTATTGGTCACAAATATTATTGAAAAATGTAAGATGGAGATGATTTAATTAGTTATGTAAAATATTATGAGTAAAATCTGGGCACTCAGATTGTTTGATTTTGTGAGATCAATGAATAATAATTTTAAAAACTCTTATTATTTGAAACAAGACATTCTCATTGATTTAAGTAATTGTATGATTTAAAAAAGTTTTTTTTTTACTATATAACCTTAACTGATATCTTTTAGAATCATGTGAATGAAGCTATTGAAATGTATCAAGAAATGCACATGTGGGATGAAGCTATAGAAGTAGCTGATGCAAAGGTAATGAATAAGTAATGATTATATATACATTTTTGAAGTGTTTTTGTTACAATAAATTATTATAGTGCTCCCCTCAAAATCACTTTTTTGGTAAATTAATTATTTGAATGAAAAATAAAATGGTTCCACAGTTCATTTTCATTAATGCCTA
Organism: Radix auricularia; assembly: GCA_002072015.1. NCBI lineage: Eukaryota > Metazoa > Mollusca > Gastropoda > Lymnaeidae > Radix > Radix auricularia. The sequence goes on from MUZC01000128.1 coordinate 132,010, forward strand.
CAATAAATTTTTTCTATGTTAGAGTCACCCTGAACTGGAGACATTGAAGAAAAACTACAACCAATGGTTGATGGAGACAGGTCAGGAGGAGCGGGCTGGGGAGGTTTGTACTTTGATATTCCATCAGTATTAATTACATTGTTTGGATATATAACATGCTTAAAGACTAGTAACGAATTGTGTCGACTTGATTCACTAAGTTGACTTGTATTTAGGTATTTATATTGTTTAGAATCAGGTTTAACATTGGGAGTTTAATTATGGTCAGCTTTTGAACACATTTTTATATTATAAACATAGCAAGAGAAATATGTTTGCTGTTTAATGTAATATAAAAACATCTTAATAATATTTTAAATTAAGTTTTATTATGAATGTATTTAAAGCTTATTTTTTATTAACATTAATTATGTGAATGTGTATGTGTTTGGTTAAAAAAAAAACAACCTTTGAACAGTTGAAAGAACGAGAAGGGGACTACATGGCAGCCATAAACCTCTACATGAAATCAGGTTTACCAGCCAGAGCTGCTAGACTTGCAGCTAGTCGTGAGGTAATACGATTTATTTAGTTAGAAATTCTGTTCACAATGTTATGGCTGAAGGGTAATCTTAACTTTTATACACTTGACTCTGACCACTTGATGAAATTTAAACAAAATTTAAACCTTGAACTCTGAAATAGAGATTTAACATGGAGGTCTTTTTAGAAATAATGATTAGAAGTAATTACCGAAACAAGTTATGCACCAGTCTAATGACAACAATCCAAGAACAATAGATGATTATTCAACAACGATACATTGATGTTTTTATAGAGAGATATCAGAATTATTTAAAATGATTTAGAACGGGAAGGAAAGAAGCACTTTATATAATAGCCTCCCCTTTACAAAAAAAGTTCACAAAATCTCTATCCCTTAGAGGGTATAAAGAATATGAACTCTTGTCTACCTTTCAACTGCATTCATATTAAATAAAAATAACTTATATAGCACCGTGTTGGCAAATAAAATTCATCCAAATAGATGAATGTATAAAAAAAAAAATTTAAGTTGGATGAATATTCAATTTCTACATTTTGTACAATGTACTGAAAACTTGAGTGACATGCATTATTTTACCAAACAATTTTTGTGTATTTCTTTAAATAAATTCCTTTCCTTATATTAACTCTTTTTCTCCGTAATTATTTTCCACGTTGTGACGGAATTATCTATTTTGGAAATTTGTCGCGAGCCACCATGCCATCTTAAAATGTTAATAACTTTTTTATTTTGTAACAGATAATGATATATTTGGTATTGAATTAAAGAGAATTGAATGATGTTTTTAGGCAACACAGACTCCTGACCTTATTTCCATAAAATATTATGATTTTGTTGTAATGAAAATAAAGTTTTATTTAAAAAAATTTTTTTTTTTTTTACAAAACCTCATTCAAAGTCACTAAAATTTAGATTTTTATCTAAAATGTAATAAAGTAGTGTTTTTTTAGAAATTATATTCATTTTTGCACCAAATAGAAACAATGTCACTTCAAATAAGCAAATAAATATAATATTAGAGCTCATTATCTATGGTCACCCACACTAGAAATTATACAAAAAAATTGAACTGTTTACAATGGAACTTGAAGCTCTACATTACATATTGTAACTAGAAATTGTTTTAAATTATATCTAAAACTGCACGTAGTTTTAGTGAAAAGTTTACCAGCTTTCAAATTACATTACATATAGTCAATATTATTATTTGTAGTATAAATATTCATCAAGATTTGAGACGTAGGTGGGACATGATGTTTATCAACAGATGACTTGTCAACTTATTTTTTTTATTAACTACTACAACTAGTACTAGCACTAAGACTAAGCGTATGTTTCATCAGCAATTTAAAATTAATATCTCAATAATCATTTTAAAAAACTTTACCTTGTTTATCATCGTAGTATTCAGAATAATATTAGAACAATAACCAGATGAGCTAGTTGAATATCCATGTTTGTAAAGACACGTAAAAATGAAAATGAAAACAAGCCTTTCAAACGCTTCTTTCGTGGTGAAAACACGTTCAAACAACCGATTTCCGACTTTTTAATTCAAGGGAAATCATTCTAGAATACATTAAAATTAATTTTAGTTAAATAGCTATGTAAAGAAACGAAACTAATCCCTTTTAATAAATCAACGCTGCCATCGTTGATCCGGCAGAAACGTCATTTTTGAAATCAACAATGGCAGCGTTGTTCCGGAGAAAAAGAGTTAATATACTTAGTTGATTTAATTGCCTAACATTCAAATTTACACTGTTCAAAGTTTACAAATAATTTTTATTTGCAGGAACTTATGACAAATTCAGACCTCATTGCAAGAATTGCAGGAGCTCTCATAAAAGCTGAGCTTTACGACAGGGTATGCTACTAGAAGTTGTTTTAATGAAATATTTGTGTATGGTTTCAACAACTTATTAATGCTTTAGTATTTGTCCAATTATAAATTTTGTTTTTTATTTGTTTGACAGGCAGGAGATCTTTATGAAAAGATTAGAGACTATCAAAGAGCCATGGATTGTTTCAAAAAGGGCAAAGAATTCAGAAGAGGTATTGCATGAAAATTAGAATGTTTAAGTAAAAAAATTATTTTTCATTGATATTTCAAGATGCATTTTAAACTCTGAAATTTCAAGATTTATAATTTCCTTACCCCACCCACACCTCAGGTTGTCTGCCCACAACTCTTTTTGTATGTGACACAATTTTACATTCTGTCATACTTCAAATTAAGATGACATATTCATTTTTACCACTATATTTCTAAAAGAAATTGTGACTTTGATAAGGCTATTCCAACTTGCTCTCTGCACATTTAAGTTATCTTTTTTTTATTATCTCCATGTAATAAGTCATATATTGCTGCCTAACATATCATTTGGATATTTGTCAATATAAATTTATAATTTTAAAACTTTGGTTATTAATACATAATAATATTGAAGGAAGTTGTTTCTTTTTAAGTTAATTGAATTGAGAATTTTAAGTGTTTTAAACCAACAATTTTAACTTCTTGTTAGAATGTGTTATTCCTTGGCTCTTATTATATAATTTATTACAGCTATTGACCTGGCTCGACATGCATTTCCCAGTGAGGTGGTCAAACTAGAGGAGGAGTTTGGTGACTATCTTGTTACTCAGAAACAGCTGGATGCAGCCATCAATCATTTCATAGAGGCAGGGTATGGAAATTTAAAGAATTGAAGTATTAATCTTTTTTTTAAAAATGTATTTCAACTTTATATTTTTACATAACTTTAATAAGTGACAGCACTCAAAGTTTGCAACTATCAAATAAAAATTAGAACTTTTATGTTGTGTTATCATTTTTTTCCCCTTCAAATTTGCATTTATTTGTTATTTTAGCACATCTCTGGTGGATCAGGAATAAATTTAATTCCCTTAATTTACATTTAATTTTTCAGGGCAACCATTAAAGCAGTTGAGGCAGCCATTAACTCTAGGCAGTGGGCCAAGGCTGTCCAGATTTTGGAAATACAAGATTCTGCCATGGCTGCTAGATATTACAAGAAGATTGGTGAACATTATGCTTCTATTGGTGAATACGAGGTGAGCTCATTATTTTCAGTACATAAATCTATTGTCTTTAAATATGCAATTAAAAGTTGAATTTTTTGTTTGATGTTGTTGTTTTTTTGGTATTTTTTAACGATAGGTTTTAATAAATATTGTCACTAATAGTTAACATTCTAGTTCCTGCCCTTGACACTTCAGACTTCCATCTCTTACTGGTGTCCAAAATTGTCAGTCATTATAAATATAGTTACAAATAATGATACAATATAAATCGTACATACTAAACTAAAGTCGAACCCGGGAATTCGGACGGCCTAGAGGTTTGCTGAAAAGGGTGGAGATAACCAAGGATCACGATAAAGGATAACCAATATGCCGGCAAAATATTAACACATGCTTGAAATTTCTTTATGTACATGTTGTGCGTTAATAAATGAGAATGTATGTGTTTTGGGGTTTTTTAATAAAAAAAACAGCGTTGCCGTTATTTGTTTGATGAAGTGATCGGCATGCTATAAAAATAAACATACATGTTTGTTAAAAACAAAAGGCATATGTGCACCTACTATTCACACGTTTACTCAGGACCTGATACCTTTAACTTCATTTAGTCAATATATTAGCTTATTACCTGGCGTTAATTTTTTGTAGTGTTACGGCAGAATACCAGAGCCAACACGCGAGCGACCATGACATCAAAGCGTTTTCTTAATAATAATATTTTGATCTATAAATAATTTTAAAATTCACATAGTACCATAAGTAAGTAACACAGTGCAGAGAGCTGAAAACAAGCGAGCTGTGACATCACCAGCAGACACTGTGAGGTGGACATTATATACCTTCCCCTTCTTGATTCTAAAAAATTTAAGGGAAAATACAGACCGGACAGTAAAACAGGCTTTTCTTCTAACGAGTGACCGGTCCGAAAAAAACAAAATGACTTGACAATAATTGATAATTGAGATAACCGACATTAAGTGGCGAAATTTGCTGTCATTTGTACTCGAAAAGTAACGACATAACCGATGAGAAAATGCTTAGACAAAGAGAGAATTTCGTGGTTCCACTTCAAAAGCATCGACATAATAGGGTTGGCGAGATAACCGAGGTCGCGATAAGTGGGTTTGACTGTACATTTATTTCCTACACTATCAATGACATTTCCTTGTTGAAACTAGTTCATTTCATATTGTCAAACACATTTATAAGATTTAAATAAGAAGAAAATTTACTGTAACTCACTGTTGACTCAAATTCATGTTTCTCATCTCCCACACCTTGTTATGACATTGACTTAATTTAGAATATCTAGTTTGACTTTATTGATAGTATTTGTCTCTTACAGACAGCTGAAAAGTTTTATGTAGAAGCTGGCTGTACAAGAGAGGCAGTTGATATGTATAACAAGGCAGGAAAGTGGGAGTTGGCGCACAAGGTAAACATTTTAACCTAACATACAAAATATGAGAGAAAAATCTCTGACTGGGTTTGTCTAAACATTGTAGGCTGAGTCCAGGTGGTTGAATGTTTTACCAGGTAGCATGTACTGACTGCTGTAACAGTACTGGAGTCAGTACTTCTAACACCATGTAATGGTAATAGTCTGACACCATGTAATGGTAATAGTCTGACACCATGTAATGGTAATAGTCTGACACCATGTAATGGTAATAGTCTGATCCTAAGTCAACTTCTGACACTATCTAACAATCTATCTAACTGAAAGAAACAAGACATCAACAGCTTGTGGCCTGTGTAACAACTACCTCTGTAATCACCTGAACATTCTATTTATAGCCTTTCTCTTTGAGTTCACGACCACACATGAGTTCACTTCACACTTCAAAAATCACAAGTTCACTTCACACTACAAATCACGAGTTCACTTCACACTACTAATCACGAGTTCACTTCACACTACAAATCACGAGTTCACTTCACACTTCAAAAATCACAAGTTCACTTCACACTACAAATCATGAGTTCACTTAACACTACTAATCACGAGTTCACTTCACACTTCAAAAATCACAAGTTCACTTCACACTACTAATCACAAGTTCACTTCTGAACTGAACTATCCCTTAACCCGACGCTGGGTCGTTGGGGCACCATTTTGAGCTGCGCACTAACTCATGCCAAGTGTCACGGTTCTGAGCTGCCTTCTGGGAATCGCTAAATGAAGGGCCGGTCCACTCTTTGATGTTGTCCTCCCATCTCTTCCTTGGTCTGCCTCTTTTCCTTCTTCCCTGGACTGTGCCTTGCAATATCGTCTTTGAGAGACCTCCAGATCTTGACACGTGTCCGTACCATCGTAGCTTCCTCTTTTTAATTGAGGTGAGAAGGTCCTCGTAAGGGCCAATGACAGCACTTATTTTGTCGCGGAACGCTTTGTTCGTGATGTGCGCCGTGTAGGAGATGTTTAATACCTTTCGTAAACATCTCATCTCAAGCGCACTAATTCTTTTTTGGAGGTCTGCGGTGAGCGTCCAAGCCTCACAACCATAGAGGAAGACTGACATCGCCAGAGAGCGCATTAGTCGAATCTTTGATCTCAGGGAGAGCTTCTTGCTTTGCCAGATGTTTTTCAGTTTGCTTAGTGCTGCAGTTGTTTGGGCCGTTCTGGCAAGAATTTCTGGTTTTGAGCCTTCATCGGATATTACAGCCCCTAGATATTTGAAGGTAGGGACCTCCTCGAGTTTTTGACCGTTTATCCGTATTTCACTTGTGAAATTCTTATTTGCCATGACCTTGGTCTTTTCTGCATTAATTTCCATGCCATAGGCCTTCGACGTCTTCTCTAGCTTTGCAAGGAATTCTTTTAGTTCGTCCTCGCTGCCAGCTAGGCCGTCTATGTCATCGGCGAAGCGTAAGTTAGTTATGATCCTTCCTCCGATGCTGACCGTTCCGACATGGTCTTCGAGCACATCAGTCATAATTCTTTCTAGGAAGAGGTTGAAGAGGATGGGGGAGAGTAAACACCCTTGTCTAACACCAACAGTGGTCTTGAACCAATCTCCCAGCTTGCTGTTGTAGAGTACTGCGCTGGATGCTCTGTTGTATAGGTTCTTGATCACAGTAATGAGGTTGGCGTTAATATTGTACTTGTGCATGGTTGCCCACAGTGCTGCATGCCACACTCTGTCAAACGCCTTTTTGAAGTCTATGAAGACATGAAAGAGGTCCCTCTGGTGTTGCAGATGTTTTTCACAGAGCACTCGCAAGTTGAAGATCTGCTCTGTTGTGCTCCTTCCTGCTCTGAAGCCTGCTTGTTCTTCTGCAATGATCTGCTCTGCTTGTGGTTTTAGTCTGTTTAGTATTATCATGAGCATGACTTTGCTGGGGTGACTGATCAGGCTAATTGTGCGGTAGTTCTGACACAATTGTAGATTACCCTTCTTTGGGAGCGTTATAACCAGCGATTGAGTCCAGGGTGTTGGCCATTCTCCTGTCTGCCAGATCTTGTTGCACATGCTAGTTAGAATGTTTATTACTGGGTCACCTCCTGCTTGAATCAGTTCACCTGGGATGTTGTCTGCTCCAGCCGATTTCCCCTTTTTCAGCTTTCGCACAGCAAGCTCCACCTCATCACGGAGAATGTAATGCATGTCCATGTTAGATGATGTTGGGCAATTGAGCACTGATTCGTCGCCCTTTGAGTCTTCATTGTATAGCTCAGAGCAGTATTCGGTCCATCTTTTTATTATTTCTTGTTCTTCTGTAATACATTTCTCAGATTTATCTTGAATTGTTGAGATGCGACCTTGCTTGGTGGATGTCAGATCTTTGACAATCTTGTAAGCCTTTTTTGAGTTGTTCACTTCACACTTCAAAAATCACAAGTTCACTTCACACTACAAATCAGGAGTTCACTTCACACTACAAATCCAGAGTTCACTTCACACTACAAATCATGAGTTCACCTCACACTACAAATCATGAGTTCACTTCACACTACAAATCATGAGTTCACTTCACACTACAAATCATGAGTTCACTTCACACTACAAATCAGGAGTTCACTTCACACTACAAATCATGAGTGAGTTCACTTCACACTACAAATCATGAGTGAGTTCACTTCACACCACAAATCATGAGTGAGTTCACTTCACACTACAAATCCAGAGTTCACTTCACACTACAAATCATGAGTTCACTTCACACTACAAATTATGAGTTCACTTCACACTACAAATCATGAGTGAGTTCACTTCACACTACAAATCATGAGTGAGTTCACTTCACACTACAAATCATGAGTTCACTTCACACTACAAATCAGGAGTTCACTTCACACTACAAATCATGAGTTCACTTCACACTACAAATCATGAGTTCACTTCACACTACAAATCACGAGTTCACTTCACACTACAAATCACAACTTCACTTCACACTACAAATCACGAGTTCACTTCACACTACAAATCATGAGTTCACTTCACACTTCAAATCACAAGTTCACTTCACACTTCAAATCACAAGTTCACTTCACACTACAAATCATGAGTTCACTTCACACTACAAATGACAAGCTCCACTCAGTCAAGTCACAAACTCCAACAACCACAAACACGTTTCTTACAACTGGTAATATAAATGTTTGGAGACAGGGCTAATGAAGTTAGTTGTTGTACAGACCACAGACTTGAGAGTTTATAAGCCACCATACCATTAAAAATTCACACAGTTAAGTCCAGAGGATAGCCAATGTCTATATTTGTTGTAGTTAACTAACTGTTATATGTAAACTGTGTTGAATAGGGTTTTTTTTTTGTAAAGTTCCACCCAATTATTTTTCAGCTTGCAGCTACATATATGAAGGGAGAGGATGTGTCCAACCTGTACATTGCCCAAGCCAAGCAGTTAGAAGATGAAGGAAAGTTCAGAGAGGCAGAAAGGTCATTACATTAGCTTATATTACAAAAAAATAAACACTCACTGAGGGACAGATGGACTCAAATAATGAGACTGTTACCTGTTACAGTCCCATTTTACAATTTTATCTCATTTTTGTTTCTCGCAATAATAACATTTTTAGTCAACTAATACTGTTCAAATAAAACAATTAACAAACAAAAATTGCATGTTGGTGATACATTAAGTAATTAGCAACATTATTTTTTAGTTTTAGTGTAATAAAATTTTAAAATGTAAATGAAATTAAATTAATTTATTATTTTTAAGATGTGACATCTGGTTTGATTCGTTGTTGTCTTTGTACAGGCTTTATGTTGCTGTAGAGGAGCCTGACCTAGCCATCACAATGTACAAAAAACAAAGAATGTATGGTGATATGATAAGGCTGGTTAAAGTCCATCATGAAAATCTAGTCACAGATACACACCTACACCTGGCTAAGGTATTTAAGAATGTTTTATGATATTTCAGTTTATTTGTGATGCAATCTGTTTTATATATTCCTTCATCATTTTTGATTACTTGTTTCTTCATCATACGTAAAAATAGACTTGATGATTCAGGGGTGAGCATCTCAACACCCTTAGCTCATATTGAAAATATTTATAAAAATATCTTACTAGTACTCTTAGCTTTTCACATTTAATTTATTGTCAGTGTAAAAACTTATATTTTATTGTCTGAAAATTTAGTCATTATGAGTTTGGAAACTGATATTTAAGGCGGGGGGAGCGAATATTTTTTTTTAAAAAATTTCTCTGATGTATCTGATATACAAATAAGGTTGTTTACCCATAACAGGGTTTTTTAAAATAATATTGTTATTTATTTATTTACCCGTGCCAGGAATTAGAAAGTGAAGGCAACTTTAGACAAGCTGAGCAACATTACCAAGAAGGTGGAGATTGGAAGGCAGCAGTCAACATGTACAGGGCACAGGATATGTGGGATGAGGCCTACAGAGTCAGTCTTTATCTCTTTGTTTATCATTGTTAAATTAGAGCTTGAATGCCTCGTTAAAAATAATGTATAAAGAAAATAATTATTCAAAATTTTAACTGAAAACAATAATGGCTAATAAATTTAATTCTCTTTTAAAATATTTTTATGAATCAAATAATTAATGTGCTTAATTTTTTTTAAAAATACCTCATTGTGTTTGCCTTGAAGTAGGTACCACAAACTGGCGGAAAATTGCGTTTTTTCGCCATGAAGCTACAAATTAGCTACTTTTCACTCACTCTTTTCTATAATAAAAAAATATGGTAAGCATTTTATAATTATACCATTTAAAAGTTTATTTTAAGCCCTATAATGATATGTTATTGTGTTTGATGTTGACCTAATTTAAAATATTAAATTTGTCGCTGGAAAACAATCACCGTTACGATTTTTTAGCGTCAGCCGAGCGATGGTTTTCTACCCTCTCTCATTAAACGCCTTTGCCGTAGCGGGCGATACATGCAATTACGTTAAAAAGTAATGAATCGTATGCAGAATTGAATAAGCTTTAGTTTCGTATAATGCAACATTTTAAAATATTATTTAAAATGTAAAAAATTATTAAAATTCCACGAAAAATCTATAGAATTATAAGTTTTTAACATATTTTGACCAGATTGTTAACATTTCTGAAAAGCTTGTTCATTTTCCAATATGAATACGTAAACAAATTTTCATTTATTAACATGGCCCTTTTGGCGAAACGAAAAGAAAACCCCTATATTTTCGTTTCGAAAAACGTTTCGCCAGTACAAGGAAATAGCTGAGTCCCTTGATGCGAGCGCTCAAGCAGGGACAAAAAAATTGACAGTAGTCGATCTCAAAGGCTTATTTGGTAAGTAATATTATTAAAATTAACTCTTAAAGTCGCAAAGCGTTGTAATGCGTCTATCCCCGATTTCCGCGAAGCGTCGTAATGCGTCCCTAGATACCACTCTCGTTAGAAATGAGATCTCGGAAAGAAAAAAACTCTTCAGTGCGGGATAAAAGTTTTATTCGACTTCCGGAAAGGTCAATACATGCTTTCCATCCATGTTTACGCTTGTTTCGCGAAGTTTGATGTTCGATTTTACAGTTTTTTGAGGGTGTGATTTCACGAAGTTTTTTCGGCCATCATGGCGAGTGATATCTCCGATAGTGACAGTGAATTTAGTAATCTTATCGATCAGCTAGTAGCTGAAAGAGAACAAGGACTTGGTGTAGACAATCAGAGTGATATTTCAGTCTCATCTGTGCACACTAGGCACTAGTGATTTGAGTGATTTTAGCGATCATGAAAGTGTAAATTCTGACGATGTTGAGAATGATCCAGAGTGGAGTGATGTTGTTGAAAACTTTGAAAGAGGATCATTTGAAAGTGAAGTAGGACCAAGTGAACCATTGTCATTTGATGCTAAGCCTTTGGATTACTTTATGCTTTTGTTTCCTGAAGATATGTTAATGTTTGAGAAAATCAAAAGAGAAACAGAAACGTATGCTCACCAAAATGGAGCTAAAATCGTTCAGATGTTACCTGTTGTTTATTTAATAAATATTTCTACATACGTAAAGGTAAATGCTTGATTTTTAAGAATGTTCTTGTCTGTGTTATTTGTGATCACATCCACATGCATTCCACATTCTGTATTGTTATTTATGTTGTTTTATTAGCCTATTTCATA
>MUZC01000128.1:146938-181459 GCA_002072015.1 Radix auricularia
AAATTAAAAATTAAACTCAAATAAATTGTCATTTTCAGCTTGAAACCTGGTTCTCACTGCTGAAACCTGGTGGCAGCTTTTCAATTCGGAATCAAGTGGAAAAGTTTATGGACTGTTCTAATTCAAATTCATCAGTGGACTATGAACTTTTATTGGTTAAAATTTTGGGTTTTGATTCAATTAGTCCTACCCTAACATCCTTTGGAATAAATAGAGAAAACATATACACTCCACCAGTTTGTTTTAAAGTATTCACATTTAAATTTGAAATTTGATGTAGACATTCAATATTTTTGTTGACTACTCATCTACAAGCCAATATTGTGTAGATATTTTAGTTTCATTTAAACAATTTTTAAATGTTTGGAAATTAATGCATTTTAATCATATATAGTGTGGTTGTGAAATTTAAAGGTATGTTATATTAAAAATGTTAGAAGTAAAATGTATTTAGAGCTCATATATTAGGTATATTAATAACATTCTCCTCTTATCGTGGTTGAAATAACATTTGTAACTACTTACTTTAGTTATAGCACAAGTTTTTTGCTATATTAAGTCCATATAAACCATTGCACTTTTCCAACATGATTATATCTTACATATAAATGGAATGGGCTAATTAACTCTGTGCATAGTTGATAGCCATGGTTTTTATTTATTTTAATGTAAATATTTCAACTGTGGGACAAATGTTGTTTTTTTAACAAATTTTTTAAAATGACAAAATTTTCACTTTTTGAGAACCCTTGCACATTTCAAACTTCACATATATTGTTGATATTTAGTTTAACAGTGCACATTCTATTTCATTTAATAGATCTTTAGCTAACCTAAATTTTGATATCAATATCTGTCTTCTGGGTTAAATGGCTAATTTTTTGCAAATTTTTCAAAAGTTACAAAATTCTTGATTTTTTCCTAATTTTTTTATTTTTTCAAAAAACGATGCAAAGCCATTTTCATGTCAATAAATTTTAACGAGTGAACTATTTTATATCCATGAAAAAAATTGAGTTTATTTTATATGTACATATGGTTGTAATGAAAGTGACTAAGTGGTTTTACGTAATGTAATTTTTCAGATATAGCCTTTCAAAAATGGCACTTTTTAGGGTTGTGAAAAAAACGAAAAAAACAGAAATTCAAATGTTCATAACTTTATCATTTATGAAGATATATGAACAAATTTGGTGTCCCCAGTCTTAGAATTGCTAGTACTTTAAAATGAAATAATTAAAAAACCTGTGGGCCTATTTTGAAATTTCAGTTTGTGGTACCTACTTGAAGAAAGTGACTGGGCTTTGCCAAAATAGAATTTTGCCTAAAATCTATATTGGCTATCAGTGCCATTTGCATTTCACACTAGTTATTCTCTTAATATTCATTTAAAAAATGATGTGTATTTATAATAAGAGTGCTGAGATATTAAAAATGAATTATGAGCAATTGGTAAGTGCAATTTATAAACATGTTCCATATACACAAAAGGATATTTAGCTCATAAACTTAACACACATTTAAGATATTTGTTAGGTTTGTTGTTGTAGCATGACCTTTGTGTGCATCTGAAGTGAGGTCATTCTGTTTGTTGATAGGTGGCCAAAGCTCATGGTGGCCAGCCAGCAGCCAAACAGGTGGCCTACCTCTGGGCTAAAAGCTTGGGTGGTGATTCAGCTGTCAAGCTGCTCAACAAATTTGGCCTTCTTGAGGCTGCTATTGATTATGCTGCAGAGAACTGGTAAGAATCTAAATGTTGGCACAGTATTTTGATAGGTTTCTGTTACATTTCTGTAAAGATAATAGAAGAGCAGTTTTTAAGATTATTTTTAATTTTTAGCAGAGCAGCTCTAGCTGGCAGCAATGGTGTAAAAAGGGATGACATTTTCGATAACTACTTGATCATTTTTCAGTGCTTTCGACTTTGCCTTTGAGCTTTGCACTATTGCGATGAAAGAAAAGCTGCCAGACATACATCTTAAACATGCGATGTTTCTGGAGGATGAGGGCAAATTTCACGAGGCAGAACAAGAGTTTGTCAAAGCCCAGAGACCCAAAGAAGCTGTTCTCATGTATGTATCTTAACTTTGCCTTTTGTAAGCCTTACTAACGTCTTACCTAAATACCATAATATAAAAAACTGTCATCAGCTAAATAAAGTCCAGTAACAATTGTCTTTAAACCCTAGTAAAATTTAAGTAATTTTTGTTATCTTTACATTAGCATATAGATTTATCAAATAATAAATTAATTCTCTATTTATGTAATCGTGTTTTAAAGGGATTGAATAAAGTTTTACATAGGTCTTTAACCTCCATAGCTAAAACAATCACCAAAAATTAAACATAAACACTTCTGCTATCCAAAAATTTCCTCAACCTTTAAAATTTTTTCTACTGCACATCAGTTAGCTTCCAATAAAAATTCCATGAATTCGAAAGCAAAAGTACATAAGGTATAATTAAAAAAGCAACTACTTTTTATGAATGAACTAAGTAAGGTCTTCTATTTTGATTTGATTGTATCATGTAAAATATAAAATGAATCTTAAAGTTTAAAATGCTATGTTGTTTAAATATGATATTAATTAATTATATTTATAATTTCCTTTGCAAATGGTCTCATCATATTTTATACACAGATAATTTTCTATTATATAGAATTTTGTTAAAACCATGTTTGATCAGGTATGTTCACAATCAAGACTGGGATTCAGCACAACGTGTTGCAGAAGCCCATGATCCAGACTCTGTAGCAGACGTGTTGGTGGGACAAGCCAGGTTTGCATTTGAAGAGAAAGATTTTGCCAAAGCAGAATCCTATCTTCTGCGAGCTCAGAGACCAGAGCTGGCCATCAAATTTTACAAGGTTAGCATGTGTCTTTTAACAGTTTCATTCATAAATTAAAATTTATTTTCATAAATATTATTCAGCCAAAAATTTTGCTCTATTAGCTTGTCATGTTTAACTCTTAAAGTCGCATAAGGGTTTTCAATAAACTTCTGCCTCATTACCGTAAGGATTTCTTGTATTACAATCAACTGATTATGAAATTTAAAAATTTGCGTAAAATCCATTTATAATATCATTGTCATACTGACTTCAATATTTAGGCTAAGAATGGTTATTTTACACATCCAAAAGACCGTACTGAGTTTAAAACAATATTTACCTGTAGTTTAGTACTATTATTTTAGTAATAAAGTATAGCAAAAACATATCCTCAAAAAAAATCAGTTAAAACTGCAAAAAAAAAACATCACGAATCGAGCAATGACACTAGCGCGGGCAACCGCCGTCATTGCCGGAAGTCGAATACATCATTTTTCAAGCATTGAAGAGTTTTTACTTTCCGAGATCTCATTTCTAACGAGAGTGGTATCTAGAGACACTTTAGTACGCTTTAAAGATAGCGGGCGGTGACGCATTTCAACGCCTTGCGACTTTAAGAGTTAAAAAGCTGACCAATAAACTATTCATTTTTTTATTGTTACTAGAATTAACAATAAAATTTGTTTACCATAAAAATATATATTTAGGACTCTGGGATGTGGCCTGATGCACTGCGTGTGTGCAAAGAATATCTCCCTCACAAACTACAACAACTACAAGATGAATATGACAGAGAAGCTGTCAACAGCTCTGGCAAGTAAGTTTCTGTGGTGTGAGAATTTTTTCTTAATAATGAGATCTCAGTTCCTGGAATGTTATTGAGTGGGTTTATATACTTGGGTGATCTTGAAAACACATTTTTTTTTTGGTAGGGAATGGCCACAAATTTCTTATTTAGGACCTGTATTTTTAATAGTTTTGAAATGCATGTTTGACATTTTCAGTACTAAATCACATGGTGGTGGAGGGTGAGTATTTAAATATTTCCAAAGTTTGCTAAATCCCTGACCTGACTGATATCTGTGTGGTGCACTTAAAACTCTTCTTCTACCATCTTATTGAAAAATTATGATTGTTTATAGATGTGAGACTTAAAATATCTAAAGCTATTTCTTTTTTCACCTCCTAAAATGTATTTTCTGGCCTTTTTTTTCTGTCAGTCTTTACTTGCTTATTTCAGCAAACTATGCCATAAAAATTGTCCTTGCATTATATAATCTATAGAATCCAGATCTAAAAAATAAATGTATACAAAATAACTTTTTAGAAATTATTATGTTTATTTTTAATTTCTTCAAATTACCACATAGATTTTCAGTTTAAAAAAAAGGCTCTCTTTTAATATTAAATTTGTTGATCTTAGCTAGAATTATTACATCTGTTTTTAATTTTTTGCTTGAATAGTTTTGTTAAGCTTTTACATGCCAAATTTTAAGTGTGTCAATCCGTAATCAGTGGTCAGCAAACAGGGGTAAATGGAACTTTTGAGGTAATTGAGACTCATTTGGAGCATATGAAATCTGCTAGAATCCATTCTTTAAGGGGCAATGCCAATTTTAAATTTGGGGCAAACAAGTTTGCCAACCCCTAGTGTAAATGAATGTTACATTGTAGGAATAGCCTGTTGTTAAGAAATTAAATCCTTAGAGAGATGCAGCTAGTAGATATAATAGTTTTCTAAATTTGTTTTGGAAGTAACCTGTTAATAATATTATCATAATATTTTGCTTTATCTGTCCTAAGTGATCTGTAAATCAAGCAAATCAGACTCTTACACACAATTTTCTTTACTTTTTAATATGTGCAAAATTATTTTGTTAGTGACTAGACAAGTAATATCATTTAAAGTTCATTATCTTCTTATAAATAATCATCATAATATCTGATATTACATTTGCGATCCTCCCATGTTAAAAATAAAAGATATGTTTTATGTGTTTGTCTGGTGCACAATTCTCTCTTCTTCATTGTAATTGTATGATCACCTCCCCTTAGATTAAAATGTAACATAGTTTAGCTTTTAATTCTTCATTCATTGAATGAGTTTATACTTAACCAATTAATTCAGTATTCTTTTGAGATGACATTTAAACATTTTTTCTTTACTTAAATAAATAATCCATGCATATGTACACATATATAAAAAGATATAGTAACATGAAAAAATGATGTAAGTCCACAATATTCTTATTAAACTTGTTACATGAAACAAGCTTTGTTTTTATGCTCAATTTTTAAAAAAAAATTTCTTTGATTCCCATGCAAAGAATTATGCTTAAAATCTTGGTGAAGCTAAGGAAATGAAAATTGGTGGTGCATGTGTGAGAATGGTGTACTGCTAACCAAAATTTAAGTTTAAAAAACAATTTTTTGTACACAATTTTTGTTCAGAGGAGCTGAGGCCATAGTGAGACAAGCCAGAGAATGGGAAGCTTCAGGAGAACACCAGAGGGCCGTGGAATGTTACCTGAAAGTCACACCCGACATGGTGCCAGATGTTAAGATTGTAGAAAAGTGTCTCATGAAGGTCACTCTAATTGTGTTTGTCATTATTTTCATTAAAAAGTCTTCTCTTTCTCAATAAATACTACATTAGGCTGTGCAGATTATCAGATAATAATAAATTGTTTAAATTTCAAATATTTCAGCATCTTTATTAGTTAAAAAAATTACCAAGAATTCTTATAAATAAAACACTGATAATTAGACTGGTATTTTATACTTGATACACTATAACTGTCTGCAACTTGTTTCAATAGGCAAACTATTTTAAAACAAATTCTGGACAACTAAAATTTCATGTAAAGCCTGCTACATGTGATATACTGTTGTTATCTGCTTCAGGGTTTAATTATAATTGTTGTTCTGGTGATGATTACAGTAGTTTTATATCACCTCCCACACCCTGAACTTAGCCAAGCTCTATTACATGGTGTTTTCTACTATAATTTGTGTTTTCTTTTATCCCCCCAAATAGGCTGGTGACATAGCAATAAAGTTCTTAGACAATCACAAAGCTCAAATGATTGTAGAGGTTATTGGACCTAGGTTGGCTGGTATCAAATGTCACTCTACTGTAAGTTTTTTAACTTTTTGATACTCTTGGCATCAATCCCAACCTCAGGATACGTTATCAAATGAATTAGTTTTTAATAAATCACCTAAAGTCCTTATTGCATATTGTGTGTATAAAATAATTTCTTAGTACTATTGCTACTTAGAGAGCTAGAATACATTTTGTAAAAAAATTATTTGATTTGTTCTTCATAAAATAATTCTTTATTTTTAGGCAATTTTGAAAAATGAATTACCATATTCTCAAATAAAAATATTCATTTTGACCATTTTTCTATAACTTTGAATATTTAAATATACAGGCAGCTGAACTGTATCTGAGCATGGACATGGTTAAGGAGGGCATCGACATGTTGATCAGTGCTGGAGATTGGAACAAAGCCAAAAAAGTTGCTAAGGAGATGGACCCAAGGTAAAAATAAATTAATTAAAGTCCTAAATTAATGGACCTCATCCAATGGAATTTGAAACTTGGCAGTATAGAAGCCTAAAGAGTTTTTTAAATTTTAATTGTGCAGGCTGTATTAGGAATTAGAACCTCAGCAAATAAACTGAGAAAAATTGTTGATATTAAAAATGTTTACTTGTATGCATACAAATTGTTTGAGATCTGGAAAGAAAAATATTGACTTAGAGATCAGATGTTTAAGGTGGACAGCCGCTAAAACAAGAGAAGATCTTATATCCAGAACCAGGAAATAATGCTAATGGTTGGTGTCAACCAAGTCAGCCACATCATTACACAAGGGTAAATGAATTGGTTTGCCTGTCAACCAAAACTGCATTACAAGTCAACAACAGCAGACACTCAATATTAAGTTCTCTTGGATTGAGGTGGTGTAGCAGTTGAGCCATAAAACCCTTGTGATGTTGAGGATGAGAGTGGGTAAAAAAAAAGGATGTGGAAACACTGTGTTTCAAAAGACTACGATTTATATTCAATGAGATGACTGTTTGGTTTACCCAAGGGAAGACAAGAGAAAGAAACATTTTGACTAATCAATTTAGGTCATTTTCTCTCCCCCTCTTTGCCTGTATGTAATAAATGAAATCATTTGTCCCTTGTTTCTCTCTCAAAAAGGTTTGAAAGTTATGTTGATGAAAAGTATAAAGAATTTTGTCGCAACCAAGGCAAAGCTGAAGATGTAAGTTTTGTACCAAACTGAGTCCAGGGTTTTTAAATCAATATCTCAAGTTATGTATGAAATAATATTCATTACTTGTTGCCACAGCTACACTTAAATCTTGCATAACTTGTCCAGACTTGTTAATAGCTTTATTGAGCTTACACTACTAGTTACTTTGCTATTGGCCACATTGGGGTGTAGCAAGTGTCCAAGCTTTGCAACTTAATTCCTAACCTGCCTGAATGGCACCACTAACTCTGTTTAATATGTTCAATGATGAAGAGGATTTATCTTCATTTCAAAATAAAAATCCCACCTCTAAAGCCGTTCATGATCACACCTTATTGAAACTTCTCCACCACTTTTAACTACCTTTAGGGATGTACATTTGTTGATACCTACTCAATACAGGAAATTGAGAGTATTTTTGTTAGGAAACTATTTTACTAAATTTTAATTTTAAATAATTTGGCTTAACTTTTAGCTGGCAACTGTGGATGTCATTGGAGCTTTGGACATGTTTGCTGAGAAAGGTGAATGGAATAAATGTATGCAGTTAGCTGCTGAACAGGTACAGCCATTTGTCTTTAGCATTTGTTGGACAATTTTTAAATTTTTATGCATTTAATTTATTTCACTCACCAAATGTACCTTTCCCCTTAAAATAAATTGTAATAAATAATAAATTGATAATACTTGTTGTAACATTTTAATTATTGGATTAACCCATTAAAATAACTTTCCAAATTTATTTCAGAATCCTAAAGTTCAACACAAGTACATTGCCCTATATGCAACTCACCTTATCAAGAACAATAACTCACTGGCTGCCTTGGACCTCTATGCCAAACATGGTACACCAGCTAACTCCCAAGTGCGTAAAATTTAATTAATGTTGAATTTAATTGTTGTGTCCTATCACTTGAAAACGGCCGGTGGGCTTTACGTTGCAAGGCAATGATGATTCAGGTTTTATTTAAAAGTTGCATCTGTCTTAAAATTAAGTCAATTACTAAAGCTTGTTCAATGTACTGGGAGTCTTTACTTTAAAAAAAAGTGATTCAGGTGTAAATATTTTTTTAATAGGCTTTAATATTGAGGGTTATTATAGATACTTTTAAGAACTTTCATCTGCCTGCTGTAGTTGTTTTAATTTCTTTCATTGTTCATGGAACAAAGCTGGACAACTCTTTGTCCATATAGCTTACCAGGGTACCAATACTAATAAACTTTACTTTTTAGAATGTAATATCATTTTGATTTTTCAGAATTACAACATCTACAAAAGGATATTCTCAGATATCCTAGTGAAGAGAGAAATGAGTAAACCAGAGGCCTATAGGTCTTGGGCAGAGTTAAGAGATATCTTGCATGATCTTGTGAGTGATATTGTCTTCTAACCTTTATTTAATGCATTTTTGCCCTAATTGTAATTTATCTTGATTTTTTTTAAAATAATTTTTTATTTCTGATAGTTGTAATTTTATTATTTTATTTTTTTCTGTTGAGTCAGGGTAGATTAAATGTGAAATGTTTAAAAGTAAATTATATGAAATAGAAATCTTTGATGACTTTTTGTCGTTGTTGACAATTTTAAATTAAAAAAAAAAATAATTAAGGCAGTGGTTCCAGTATAGTTTTAGTATTGTTTTTTATAATAATGGAATTATGATGTTACTTTAACAATCTGCCTTGCAAAATATTTTCTCAGCAAATATAAGTTCAGCACACTAAAAAAAGCCAGCATATTTCTGACTATATTGTCTTTTAAATGCCCCTCCCCTAGAGCCTTGTAATTGCAAGCTAAACATAAAAACATGAGATTATTTTCTTTTTGTGTTCACAAAAGGATCATCTGAGATTTTGTTGTTTCCTCAGTGTGAAAACATGAGCAAGTCTCCTGATGCCAACAGTGCAAACCACGAGGAGTTTGAAAAGATGCTGCTCATAGCCCACTACTATGCCACTCGGTGTGCAGCCCAGGCCCAGCCATCCCTTGAGAGCATTGCCGGCAAGCTGTCTGTCTCCCTGCTCCGTCACACGGACATTGTACCAGCAGACAAAGCTTTTTATGAGGCTGGCATGATATGCAAGGTGCCATTTATTTCTGAAATTATTATTATAATTAATTACTCTTTCTTAAACTTCTTCTTCTTCTTCGTTCTCAATATTGAATATTGAGTTTTGTGTGCCACGAGTTTTTCGCCAACTGGCCCGTGGTCTCCGACTTCAGCCTGCTGTATTTTCTGGATTTGCTTCCATAGCCTTTGGTCAGCAGTTGTTTTTTGACAAGTGATGCAGCGTTCACATGCCACGGCTAAGGGTTCCACGCATTACCCCGCCGCTTTTCACCCATTTGGAGCTGGGCGGAACTCGGAGACGCCCTAGGCCCTGGGAACAATTCCTTGGCTTCCCATGGATTCGAACTCGTGACCATCGAAACGACAGTCGAGCACGCTTGCCACTCGACCACCGCGGCCCCTTTCTTAAACAATTCATAAGTTATATTCGTGTTTATTATATAAGTGACATAGAAGATTAGTCTATATTCACACTAATGATGTAGTGACATCCTCAGAGTCTTGGCTGGGAGAACATGGCCTTTGTGTTCCTCAATAGATACCTGGATATAAGTGAGGTAGGCGTTGTTGCGTGTTCTTAAACAATGTTACTGTTTGAAGTAAAATGGCAATCTACTTAAGTTATGTCATCAAAATCAGATTATAGATGGAAACCTTCATGTCATTCTTATTGTTATTGTAAGAGGCTTAGATCTCGTTTCATTAGAGTCAGATTTAAATGGATAAGTATTTTGCTGAAAATCCATGAATTCTGTTTCTATTAAAGGCAATGGAGGAAGGTACTTTGGACATGCTGGACCACAGTGACTTTCAAGAGACAGACATTCCATTTGAGATTCCAATTCCTGAGAAAGCTTTTCTCACAGTGTGTAGTTTCTTAGCAAACATGCTAATTGATTCATTGGCTCATGTCTTGAATTTTCAATTATTTTAAAAAAATAATTCTATTATCACCTATTTATTTATTCAGTATATAGCAACAGGAAAAATTCAAACTTACTGTCAAAATGTTTTGTAATGGACTAAAATGTATACTTAAAACGTACCATATTGATTCACATGCTTGGTTGCTAACAAAGAAATGGTTGTCTAAAGCTGGTTTTTCAGTTAACTCCATAGTTTTGACATTTTTTTTGATAGGCTCAGCAACATGAAGAGGTAAAGGAGTGGGTGCTGGCAGTATCGATGGATAGAAAAGTGGAGCAAATTCTGCCTAAAGATGAGAGGGGTACCTACGAGGGATCACTTGTTGCTATGGATACAGGCATCAGAGCCTTGCCTTGTGTGGTCACAGGTAGATTGAAAGCACTCCATAAACTAACAAAATGTTAGCAATGTCAGTCAAGTTTCCTAAGTCATCCAATATTAAATGCTTTGCTGACAAAACTTGTTTATAAACTAATTCAGTTCATTCATTACCCGAGGCTCCACTTTAGAAATTTATTTAATATTTCTCTCTTGAAATTGATTAAATATTTGCATTTTGTAGTTTTAAATTTTAGATCAGTAATTTTTGCTTAAATTACTTTAGGTTGTGACGGAAGCCTTTATCAAAGTGTGTTTTTTTGGTTTGTTTTTTGACAGGTTATCCTGTGCTCAAAAATAAAGTTGAGTTTAAGAATGCCAACAAAGTTGCCAACAAAGAGGATTGGAATAAATTACTTATGGCTACTAAGGTAGATTTATCTTATGCCTTTCCAAGCAAGGATGAAAAATAAATTTTATTATATCGGTATATAGGATATTTATTTAGGAATAATTATTGGGGATAAATGATAATCCATTTCCAGTTTAACTCTTAAAGTCGCAAAGCATTGTAATGCGTCTCTTCCCGCTATCCGTAAAGCGTCGTAATGCGTCCCTAGATACCACTCTCTTAGAAATGAGATCCTCGGAAAGTAAAAACTCTTCAATGCTTGAAAAATGATGTATTCGACTTCCGGCAATGATGGCGGTTGCCCGCGCTAGTGTTATTGCTCGAATCGTGATGGTTTTTTTTGCCGTTTTAACTGTTTTTTTTTTAAGATATGTTTTTGCTATACTTTATTACTAAAATAATAGTACTAAACTACAGGTAAATATTGTTTTAAACTCATTACGGTCTTTTGGATGCGTAGAATAACCATTCTTAGCCTAAATATTGAAGTCATTATGACAATAATATTATAAATGGATTTTACGCAAATTTTTTAATTTCATAACCAGTTGATCGTAATATGGGAAATCCTTACGGGACTGAGGCGGAAGTTTATTGAAAACCCTTATGCGACTTAAATAGTTAATTAATCACGATGCAATGAAGGGAAGTTTGAAATGGAATTTTTCATCTGAAAGATTAGTTTGAATAATTCCTTCTTTCAAACCATTCCAATCAGTAAATGCTGGTGATATGACAGAACAATGTGGTGTTACATCTTTTGAACGTTCAATTGTTTCAGGTCTCACACAGTACAGAGTTGCAGGATGTCCTCAAATTCATCAGTAGCTGGTGTGGTGCTACACCCAACCCAAGTTTTTCATTTCAGTAAACAAAGATAATTCTTTATTTACACATCTCAGAAACTCAGTGCACAGAATTTAAACATCAAATTTGGCTCTACTTCATTATTCAGGTTTTAAACTGCAATATTTTGAAAGAGGTTTAAGTTTTATGTTGTATTTTTAGAAATTTATAATCTAGTTTGAAATTAATGAAGAATTTTAAAAAGTTAAAACTAGATAACTAACTGGCTTTGAATATGTCAACAACAAAAGAAGAGAACCATTAAATTTAACGGCACAATGGCCCACAATCCCGTTTACCTATCGGAAATACAAATGGATGACGTCCCCCACAAATTTATTTGGATAAAAAAAGTTATGTTACATAACATAATATAGCTTCAACTATTTTTCTTTACATTCATTTTCACACCCAACACATCCAGACCGATCTTGTCTCTGTATATCATATTGTTGCTAGTAACTTATGTCATAACCTTCAAAACATTTCTGTGATATTTTTTCCGTCCAGGATCTCTGTTTATAACTGCATTTTTTTATTCTGTAACATAAATCTATGATAAACTACATAGTCAGTTTTTAACAAATATTTTTTAAAACCAAAATTAACATACAATGTGAACTATTTATATATTAGTTTGTATGTTTATAATAATTTGGAACTGTTCCAGAACTTGGAGATTTTAAAATAAAAATGTCCATTTTAAGCTGTTAAAATTGGAAACAAATATATTTGCCGTTTCAATAAAAATTTACTGTTTATGAATTGCTAATGAATGCCTCATCTCTTCATTTGTAATTTGTCTGATTTATATTTGAATATGTTGAAGGAAGCTGGAAATCGCAGCTGTATACTTTTAATAATCTGCTAACATATGTAGACATTCTCCCTTGCACTTCTCTCTTTAGATTTATATTGATCACAAACAAAGCTCATGATCACCACCAAGAAGAGAATCTCTCTAAAGTTTTAAGTTTACGTGCAACACCTCTAATAATAGAACTTATATAGCGTGGCACTCCAGCCAGTGACCTGTGGCACTCCAGTCAGTCACCCGTAGCACTCCAGGCAACTCCAGCCAGTACCAATGGCACTCCAGCCAGTGACCCGCGGCACTCAAGCCAGTCACCCGTGGCACTCCAGCCAGTCACCTGTGGCACTCCAGCCAGTCACCCGGCTTTAATAATAATAATAATAAATTGGTAATTTATATAGCGCTGTATCCCAGCAAGTAGCCGGGCTCACAGCGCTTTACATGGAGATAAGAACATACATATATTATTTAAATAACCATTCATGTCATAATAACCAAATATATGACAAAACATTATGCATCAGCTGCGTTAATCATTGAAAGAAATGTTTCATTAACTTTGAAAATAAATTTTGAAGAGATGCGTCTTAAGTGCAGTCTTGAAGGGCTTAGTGGTTGAAATACTACGGATGTGTAATGGTAGAGAATTTCATTGTTTGGCTGCACAAAATATAGTAAATAATACATAATATAGTATTAGTAATATATAAGCACACACATATTTATAAATTCACTCCACATTAAAAATTCATAACTTAATTAAGCAAAACAAAAAATGAAATTGATGGTGTAGACATAAATGTTTGTTAGTTTTATTTTTATCCCAAAAGTAAAGTTTAATGGAAATGTCATGCATAAACTTGGTGTTTTTATTTTAAAAAGGGGAGGGCAGAATTTTGAAAAGATACTCAGCATGAGTAAAAATAAATTGCTGATAAAGCTCATCTGTGCCATAATGCTTCTTGTTTGTCTATATCTGGGATGCTGACAATGCCACATTAAAATTTAAAATCAATTTTTGCTGTGACATGAATTAGGTTAAGAAGAATCATTTGCTACATCAGCCAACACACGCCTCGCCCAACACATATAGTAAATAAATTTGTTATCTTGTTTGACTATCTAAACTTTAAAAAAAAAAATTGAAGTGTCCAAATTCAAGGAAACCCTTTCCCTGTGCCCAATACAAAACTTGTTTAATCCTAATGTTAGACACTGTTGTTTACATACAGTCTTCAGCTGTAAGACAACAGATAGATTTCATTTCTCTCTCAATCTGGAAGTACAATCTAAAATCTCTATAAAATTTGTTAGCACCGTTAATATTGCATTTCTTGACCAGATGAATACTCAACGCATTGAGATGCAAGTGTGTAGACACCTAGGTAAATCCATATTTAAAAAAAACACCACCCACAGACATATTCCCCTATTATATAGGGCCCTGAATTCATTGACCCGAAATATACTGCGCGTTTTTAATTGTATCTGGGTAAACCCAGTGCTCGATTTACCGCCGGGGATATCCCCGGCACTGCGAGGCTCCATCCCCGGCTCTGCTATAACCTTTACCATCCCCGCCGGGGATGGCATTTATCCCCGGCTCTGCAGAAATTTTTTTTTATCCCCGGCACTGGTTTTTTAAGCCGAATAAGTGGTAACGGTAAGTTACAGCAGTGTCAAATTTTCAATCACGAAATTTTTTATTTAATAGAAAAATTTGGTACCTGCGCTTCCATCTACCGAATTAATTTAAATAAACATAAGTGAAAATAATTCTAATTGTTTTGTTTTCTTATAATCTTTGGTTTCAATTTTAAGTTCACTTTTTGTTTGTCATAAAGCGCGGTTTATTAGAATTATATTTAAAATAAATATTTTTTAATTTCGTTTTAAATTGAAATGTCTAAAGAGCCGTCTTGTAAAAAAAATTAAAATGTTAACACAACAAAAATTGTCTTACGAAAAATGCTGTAATCCGGAGAGTGAAATCTCACAGTGATGATCTTCAGCTTCTTCAGACAACGTCTTGTAGTAAGTCATTAATTATTAATAATTTATTAATAAACCGATTAAATAATTATTATAAGTTTATTTATTTGGCTTTAATAACTTTGATTTGAAATTAAAATCAAAATTCATAAGCAGTTGAATATATAATATATATTGATTGATATTCTTATTAATATAAAATAATAAGTTGAAAAAATCTCGTAAACAGTGTTATTATATAAGCTGTCAAGAAAGATAGAATCAATAGGCTAAGATACATCAGATGTTATAAAAATTTAATCAAATGATGTAATTTGAAATGATTTTGTTCTTGGTGATGCTGATATCAATACACTGACACATGGGCAGATTTAGGAGTTGGTCCTCAAATAAGCCATTAAATAGATCAAGGGATGGTATGGTGTGGGGATGTTATTCAATGTTTATTGGAGAGGCAGGTCTGAAAACTGGCTTTCCATTCTACTTCTAGAACTGTGTCTGCTCTGACAGTCATTCATTTGTAATTCATACTGTATTGTTTTCATTTTCAGGCATCGGGGACTCCAATGTTGTTCTAACAAATCTGACAAAAATAGTTGAGAGCGAGGATGCATTGTTGTTGATGTACCAAGTGATGGTAACTGTTTTTTTCACGCCATAATCGACCAACTTCAACAATCCAGTTGTGTAAATCCAATATCTTCATACAATGCTTGGCAGTTGAGACAGGATGCAGCGACTTATTTAGAAAACCATCCAAATTGCATTGAAGAATCATTTTTAATTAAAGCAGATTATAAAGATTTTACTGCATATTTAGAATGCCAAAGATTGGATGGGCATTGGTGTGATGAACCAATAGTGCGAGCCACAGCAGATATTTTGGGAACAGATATACACATTTGGGATGACAATGGGCACATCACGGTTGTGAAATGCAGAACGCAATCATTGTTGGATGCAAGTAAAGTGGTTATCGGCCAAGTTACTGAGATTCATTATGTCAGTATCAGACCAAAAAATTTAGAATATTTCCAAAATACATGTGATGAACCTGTAAATACATTGAATGATGAATTAATTAATGAAGTAAACATACAGCCCATACAGGGTGAATTTTTTCCTGAGGGACTATCCCTAGCAAGATTCAAATCATGGCAGAAAAGCCACTGCCGATGGAAAAGTAATCTGTACATATTGTACTTCAGTAAAAAATTTAGGCTTGCATGGAAAAGAAAGAATGCGAATTGAGAAAACTTTTGTTGAAGGCCTCTTCATACTTTAAATAAACTCTAAAAAAACAAAATTAAAAAAACTCAATGACAAAATTACAGAACATGGTAAGAGTGTGTCACATGGAATTTGTGCAAATATCAAATTAATTGAAGAAAAACGCTTGATTGAAGAAAGTTTATCAAAAAGTGAGAAATTATGGCATCTTCAACATCAGAATAAAGTGGAAGTTACGTCACGTATTTTTCGCACAGCATACACAGTTTGTAAGCGTGATTGTGCATTTACTTCACATCCGGAAATTATGCTTCTTCAGGAACTGAATGGCCTGGATGTAGGGAAGCGTCTTTTTTCAGATCATTCTTGCAAAAATATTATAGTTTTTGTTTCTATAAAAATGAAGGAAAAGCTTTTAAAATACATTCTGTTTGAGACTGAAGCAACTTTTTCCTTATTATTTGATGAAAGCACTTCAGTTTCTGTGAAAACTTGTCTGATTCTTTATATACGAATAGCGTATAACAATGAAATTAACAATTGGTTTTTAGATCTTTTTGAACTGCTTAGTCAAACGGGTGAAGATACTGCAAATTCATTGCTTGAAGTTCTACATAAGTTTGGATTTACAGATGATATACTGAAAAGGCGACTTATTGGAATTTGCACTGATGGCGCAAGTAATTTACAAGGTGAAATGAAAGGTGCTTTGGCATTATTGAAACAGAAAATGAATACTGATTTTGTTATTTTTCACTGCATGGCTCACAAATTGGAATTAGCTATTCACGATGTATTAAAAACATCTACAGAACTCTCACACTTTCAGATATTTGCAGAATCATTATATTCGCATTTTTCACGATCGCCAAAGAATAGAAATCAATTGGAAATTGTGGCAAAAGAAGTACATACAGAGTTACTAAACATTGGTCGTACATTTGATATTCGTTGGGTGGCATCCTCTTTGCGCAGTTTTCAAGCAATCTGGCAAAACTATCCAGCTTTAGTGAAACATTTTGAAACACTCAGTTTGGATATGAGCAGAAATGTTCGAGATAGACTAAATGCAGTGGAATAAATCTTAAACTGAAGAAATGGATTTTTGTTTACGAACTAACAATAATCAAAGAAGCCCTTGAAGTTGTTAAAAGTTTGTCACTATTTTTACAAAAAAATTCATCCTCAGTTAGAACAGTAAATGCTGAGATTTCAAATGCTATAAAAACATTGTCAGCCTTCAAAGAATATGATGGTGTCAGTGGTCAGGATTTTTTAAAGGAGTTTTCTTGCACAAGTACTTTCAAAGAAATCAAGCTTATGCCACCAACAGAAGAGGAACAAACAAAGTTTCACAATTTTAAGAAACAGTTTTTTCAAAGTTTGGTTGACAACATCTCCTCCCGTTTTGACAACAGCACATTAGTATTGAAACATGCTGAAGTTTTATGTAAGGCAAATTGGCCAAAAAACACAGAAGAATTAATGTTGTATGGAGATCGTGAAATTATGGAACTTCAAAAAATTTTGAAAATTGAAGCACGTCATACTTCAGCCATAGTACACCAATTTCGCATGACAAAAGATGGTCATGATGCTGATGCAGAACTTAATGATTTGTACAAGAGATTAGATGTTCTACCAATATCTACTGCTGATTGTGAGCGAGGATTCAGCGCGATGAATTTAACTCACACATTTTTCGGAATTCATTAGATGTTGAAACTATCAATCACTTGCTTTTTATTAAAATTAATGGGCCACCACTTCCACATTTTGATGCCAGGTTGTATGCCACAAAGTGGTTAAAAGACGGAAGGCATTCTGCTAGCGACCTACCTTCTGGCAAACAAACAAAAGAAGTAGTTATGGAACAGCGCCATAATTTGTTTAAATAGTTTTGATTTTTAGAAAATAACTGTTTAGACCAATTTCAAATATACAACGACAGCAACATAAACAACGTCATCAACAACAGCATCATCAATAATATGAACAAAAAACGCCATCAGTAATAACTACATCAACAACAATTTCAACTACAACATCAACTACTGCATCAATAACAACATAATCTTCTGTAGCAACACCAACAACAACACAAGCTACTAAAAACTGTAAATTCAACCATATTTAAAAAAATCATGTTAAGCCTGGTACCTATTGGAATTCAGGACGTGTTAGCGCATTTTCGTATTATGTATCAGTACTTATGTTAGATATCAGAATTATGTAGTTATCAGTAATTGTGTTTAGATTTTAGACATATTTTTATGAATTTTCTTGTGTAATGAATATACCTGACATTTTTTTTATTTAAAAGTCATTTCTTTACATTTAAAAAAAAATTATTTTCTCTTTAATCCAACTACAAGTCACCACAAATGATGACGTAAAACTCTCTAAACTTTTACACATATTCTAATGACGTCAACTAAAAAAAAACAACTAATTATTTTGCACCCTTTCGCACCACTCTTCAATGCTTGAAGAATTGTGCATTCGACTTCCGGCAATGGCGGCCGTTCCCTGCGCTAGTGTTACCTCTCGATTCGAAAAATAGTTTGTGGTAGTTTTAACGGGGTTTTTAAACGGATCGAGTAACTGAGTGTTGATGCACAAATGGCAGGTCAGGACATACAAAAAACATATATACATCATGGGTCTAGGACTTATGGATGCTGTGATCAAGGGTGATGACGGACGGACAAAACGGGTGCAATAGCGATTTCGACATCTCGAAAATGCGCTAAAAACATCAACGACAAAAGGAATAACAACGTCATTAACAACAACATCATCAATAACATGAACAACAGACGCCATCAGCAACAACTACATCAAGAACAACATCATCTTCTGCAGCAACGCCAACAACAACACAAGATACTTAAAAACTGTAAATTCAAACATAAAAAAACAACATCAACGACAAAAAAAACAAACATCGTCATTAACAACAACATAATCAATAACATGAACAACAAACGCCATCAGCAACAACTGCATCAAGAACAACTTCATCTACAACATCAACTACTACATCAACAACATCATCATCTACTGCAGCAACATCAACAACAATATCTATTAGTTAAAAAACGAAAACAACACACTTTCCATTTTAAAGTAAATTCCATCTCAGCTACAAGCTAGTTTTTATTAAAAACTGTAAATTCAATCAAGATATTAGAAAAAATGAAACAAACAAATTAAAATATATTTCAACATTAGAACCTGTTGCATATAATTTTTTATGTGTTGTATTGTAAATAATTTGTTTTCACTTGTTGTGTCATGTTATATTGTAGTAATAGTAGTAGTAGTAGAAGTGGTAGTAGCAGGATTAGTAGATGGGCTCAATTTGTTGCGGAAACCGGGATATCCCCGGCACTGTGAGGCTCCATCCCCGGCTCTGCTTAAACTTCTATCATCCCCGCCGGGGATGGCATTTATCCCCGGCTCTGCTGAAAAAATGTTCATCCCCGGCACTGGTTTTTTCCTAAATCGAGCACTGGGTAAACCCACTTTGAGGAACTGAATAACAAAAAAGTGCTGAGAACTCATGCGTAGCTAAGAACAGAATGATGCTAAGTAATGAAGAATCTTATTTTGATGTTTAACATTTATAAAAGTTCAAATTTATAAAATTTTTATAAAAATCCATAAAAGTTATAGATCTAAGTGTCTAAGGCTCTGATGTTTGAACAAAACAATCGATTTTTCTGTGTTTCGGCAATTTTTAATGGCCAGAGGTTTTTGGCAACCTGGCAAGGTTAGAATAAGAATGACGTGGTTGTTATCATTTTCAGTCACAAAACGTTGCAGCAGCCATGTTTATGTTATGTCCCGGTCACAGCACCACTCTAGTCGTGGCAGTATATTCTCGAGAGGGTGGGACCAGTGGCGTAGATAGTAATGTCTGGGGCCCAGTGGCGTAGCTAGGAGAGGGCAAGTGGGTCAAAGTCCCCCGGGCCCCCATTTGAGGAAGGCCCCCAAAGGAGTGTACATTATCTCATGTCATGTCAAAATTAAGGCCTCCGAAAGAGGTCGGGCCCCCCAAATCCCTAGCTACGCCACTGCTGGGGGTTCAAGATTTTCAACTTTAAAAAAATAATAAGTTGGCGCAAATCCCACTCATGAATGTACTAAAGCTCATTATCTTTTTACTAGCACCACTTGATGTAACCATTTCAACACCCATCCGTTCCCTCAAAACACACAATAGGGCAGGTGAACTATGCTTCGTTACCTCCGTCTAAAATACATTGATTTGGTTTTGTACAGATCATTCCTCTATTATGTGGCATTAGCCAATTTGGAAATGAGAGTATGTGTGTAAAATTACTGTGCAAGATGATGGTTAATCTTCTTACTAAAGAAAACTACATAATGAGAATTTAGAGCCAGTTGTGTTTCTTGCGTTAACATCATGGCATCCTTCTCATGTAGAAACTGATATATCAGAGAGTGGTAAGACAGCATCATATGTAAAATGTTTATATTTCAAGTCAGGAAATATTAATTGAAAATTTCGTTCCTATGCATTTTAGTTTACCTTCCTGTCATACTTCCTCTTCAATACTGTACTGTCGATTTTAGTTTTAGATTTTTTAAATGTACTTTTGAAGTCATTTGCCATTTGCAAAAACTTTTGCAGATCTATTTGTCCAACAGTAATAGTAAAGATTTACATTTTTTTTAAAAATACACAAATTGTTGGAGTATCTTGTACTTTATTCTATTTAAAGCTTTATCCCACTGCCATTCTGTATAGCATATATTTAAAAACAAGTGTAATATGTTTAACTTGAACCATCTCACCGGTCACGCTTAGCAGAGCCTTGCTTGAAAAAATGTTGAAATTAAGCTTAAACCAAGTTTTTTTTTTTTCAATCTCTTACAATCCCCGCTCATGAAATAAGCTAAAGTCTTTAAAGGAA
The DNA here is from genome assembly GCA_002072015.1 of Radix auricularia. Classification (NCBI taxonomy): domain Eukaryota; kingdom Metazoa; phylum Mollusca; class Gastropoda; family Lymnaeidae; genus Radix; species Radix auricularia. The sequence goes on from MUZC01000128.1 coordinate 167,596, forward strand.
CTCATTATACCGGACCGCCAGATGGCGCTTTGAGTCTCCTTGATGTGATTTGTGAATTTGTGACAGACCAACGTTGGGCCAATTTAGTTTACCTTCATTAATTACTTACCTCGGGGCAGAGACCTGGCTATTGGACCAATTTAGGAACAAGTGGTACCAGGAATGATATAATACGACGGCCAGGTTTTTTTCGCAAATATGCCCAGACCGAACCGATAGACCACTGTTGGAGTTTAAATCGTAAACATCAGAGTTTAGTTACTCAAATGCGCACCAAGCATTGCCCAACCAACTCATACTTTAACAGGCTAGACCACAACAGGGACTCGAACTGCCGTCGTTGCAGCCAAGCCTCTGAGACAGTCTCAAACCTGTCTTGCGCTAGACATTGCCGGGGAGGTACGGGGGGAAGGGGGCAAAAGAGTCCCACGTGAAGACAATGTTGAATGGCACTGCACAGCAGATGGAGCAGGTTGCCCAAGAAATTAGCCAAGGCCTTGAGAGATTAGTCTCAGGCCTACAGAATATGTGATTAGTTTACATCCATTGCCCTGAGTCCACTTGGGCTACCTTTATTTCAGTGCTTCCTTTCCCAGTTTATGAAATAATACCACCCCACACAAACAATACAACATAACCTTTCACAAAAGTGAAAGAAATCCCAGGTTATTTTTCAATGCGGAAGTGGGCTTCCCGGATACAGCACGAATCTGATCCTAGATGGATGTAATATGATCCCAAAGTAGCCCATTTTCACTGTTAACCTTCAAACACGCAAGCAAGCGAATAAAATATTAATAACAGTTCCTTTTCTTAAATACTGTCTCCAGCATGTGCAATTTACGACGCTTTTTTTTTCTTTCCAATTATTATTTTGTTCATGTTAAGATCTACATTTTTCGACAAACTTTATTTTCGCGACCCTGGCGGGAGGTGGGAGGTCAGTTAATGCAGTATTTCAAAGTTAATATATTCAGCTTGTTACAAATATTTTTTTCCAATAATTTTCTCTTGTTTTATCATGCTAATAACTTATAACTTACTGATATAATGCCTGATTTTTCTTCTTCTGTGTCATGTATTTTTTAAATAGCAAGTTGGTGTTTATATTTGATTCGAATCAATATTGTAGTAATTTTATGTTGTTTGTCATTAAGAATTAAGATGTCAGCAATTAAGAAGAACTTGTGAATTTAAATTTTTTGTTAAATTATTTCCTCTTCTAGATGTTTTCCTTAAAATAAGAAAATTTGATATAAATAGGCTATAAGCTAAGATGATATTATTTTTTATTAAATCCTCTACAAACTCATTAATTTAAATGAATGAATAAATAAATACAAATACATTATCAAAAATTATATTAGAAACTTTTAAACAGAAAATAACCGATGTATATTTCTAGGGTAAAAATAATTATTTAGATTTGGAAAGCACTGCCCGAGAAAACGACCAAAATTCTTAAAAGTGAGGAGGAAGATATTTATTTTTAGGGGAAGGAATTATTTTTGACCGAATTTATCTTTGTTATCAATCATAGAGATGTAGGAATGTGTCATAATTTTTATTTTAAACTTGTTTGTCTCTAAACATTTTAGGGACCGTCCATAAAGGACATCACGCACCTAGGGGGGGGGGGGAATCACACATTTGTGACGATGTGTGACGAGGGGGAGGGGGTGTTTGAGAACCGGGACGTCACAAAAAACCGAGCAACTTTGAATAAAAAGATTCACTTAAATATTTGATGGCCTACAATTTATTGAGTGACCTCTTAAATGGCTTCGCGCATCGTGTTACGATATCAGAGTGCATCATCACACTAAATACGTACTTAAATGACTATAAAGTGATTAGAAACATGCTCATTTTCCAATAGGCAATGCATGTACTCATGAGCGTCGCTAGGAATTTTTCCAGGGGGCGGGGCAAAAAAGAATTTACAAAATAACGCTGTAATAGCTAAAATACAATATATATTACTGAATTTAATAAATTAAAAACGTAAGTTCTCACGAGAAAATTTAATTTTGCTGTGAAATAATATACGTGTAGACACTGATGGATTAGCTACCGAAGATCCATTTATCCATCCCTGTGGCGCTACAGCCCATGTAGGGCTTGGGCCTGTCTCACGACCTTCTACCACTCAGTTCTTATCAACGCCTTTCTACTCCAATATTGAATGTCCAGTTGTTGCAGATCTTTCTCTACATCATCCATCCATCTAAGCCCAGGTCTTCCATTGAGCCATTTTCCTCTGGGGTTTTGGTGGTGTACTCTATTTACTCCTCTTTGACATTGTTTCTAGGTGTCCTGTCCCACGCAGTCTGCCCTTTTTATTTCTGTAACTATTGAGGTATCTTGATATAGACTGTATAGTTCATGGTTGGTTTTACTCTCCATCCGAACTTATCCTTTGCTGAGAACTTTCCTCTCCCATGCATTTAACAGGTTTGTTAAAGGTCCAAGTTTCACACTCATATGGTACAGCTGGTCTGATGAATGTTTTATAAAGAGTTGTCTTGATTTTCCTTGAAATGTTTTTGAGGATTTTCTGGCTACTTAAGTATGCTCTATTACCGGCTGGGATATCAGAATTTTTTTTTAACAGGCTAAAAAACAAAAAAATCAAACAGAAAAAAGTAGAGCAATCGCGGTATTCCAAAATGCCGTTTTAAGAAGATTTTGGGGCGTTCGGCATCTGACTTATCATTGGCATTGAGGATAAGAGCACAAGTTCAACAGCCAGAAACAACTAAGGCAACTGTTTCTAATTTGATTGTCGCTAACACTTATTCTTTTCCTAAATTGGATATTGAAAGGTATAATGTCAAGACACACGACATTTCAAATGAGTTGAAATTGCAGCTGACTCGTGATTGTTGAACCTCTGATAAAATGCATGAGTTTAGAGCAGTGAGGGAAACGCAGTTTTTAGATATGCATGGTTATCAAACTATTCACTGTGGCTTTTTTTACTCGCAAATGTTAAAAATGTGTCTTTTGAAAATAGTGCGTGTTGTTTCCGCAAAAAGTAATTCGAGGAATTCAGTTGGCATTTTTCATAAAACCTTGCACAAAATATGAAGTTTGCAACGAGATCCACCTAGCCACATGCAAAGCACATGACACAAAGTCTTTCATGAAGATGCAAGCAATTTTGTTACATTACTGAAAAGCAACGCAGTTTCTATAGATGAGCAGTTGGACTCATCGTCTAGAAGACAAATTCAAGAAAATGGCAAAAAACTGGGTCCCATCATTTGTACAATCCTATTTTGCGGCATTCATGATTTAGCTTTTCGTGGAACAGAATTAAATTCTAGTAATTTTTATGACATGTTTCGTGTTGAATCTGGAGAGGAAGTTCTTGGAAATCATTTATCAATTGGTTCTTGTAGTGCCAAGTATATCTCGGCAACTACGCAAAACACTATAATAGAAATTTGTGGGTCTCTCTTGCATGAAGACATTATTCGCGAAGGAAATAATTCAGTTGCATTTTCTATACTTGCCAACGAGATAAATGACATTTCAGGCATTGAGCAGATGTCACTTGGTGTTAGATTTGTCAAAGAACTAAAGGGGAAAATGATGGTCAACGAAGAATCCCTGGGATACATTCCAATAGTCGATAGAACAGCTGAATACGGTATACATGCGGGATATAATTCTTTTTTATGTTTGATATGTGTACACTGCCTTCAATGTAATAAACTTGTAAGGAATTTAGTTCAGTTTTATTTAACAAATTTATGACATTTTTCTAAAATGTAGGGGGTGGGGGCGCAAAAGCCCCATCCCCCCTTGCGTACTCCCATGCATGTACTGCTTTTATGGGGGGGGGGGGGGCTATGCTTTATGACGTCATATTAAAGGGGGCCTAACATTTTTTGATGACGTGTCACGAAAGGGGGGAGGGAAATCGGCCAAAAACGTGTGACGTTAGGCCTATTTATGGACGCCCCACTCACCTTAATTCTTAAAATGAAATATTGTTAGTTTGTCGAAGGTATTTGCTCCCTTGATTAGTCCATTCAATGTGTGTGATGTCAAAGGAGGAATTCCCAGTCGGGCAGGTTATACTCATGTCTGGTAGGCGTTTGGGAGACTATAAAAGTGACGCAAACTGCCTGTACTTCCGGCTAGACCATGAAATAGCTAAGCACTTATTGACCTCGTTTCCTGGTCGGAACATAGTCGGGGAGTGGGGTTATAGTGGTGAGCGAGACACCCCCCCCCCCCTCAGATGGAGCAGGTTACCCAGGTGTCATCCCCAGCTTTTAGAAAGTATTCTGAAGATTTCCAGAATATATAAATTAGAATATTTATACTATACAGTAAGTTTATACATTGTTTACACCGATATCGTAGAGTTACTTAACAAAACAGAAGGGTTGACTGGACATTGGTTTGGTGTTCGTGCCATCTTCGTTTATTAGGCTATTAATGACAACACCTAGGGGTAGGTATATCAGTACTTGCTTCATGTTGAGAATGAATATTCTAGTGAGTGAAACCATTTCTGGTTCCTGAAACTAAGAGCTATCTGACGGCTATTGTTTTTGACACGTTTAACGTATAGAAATATTGATAACACCGATTTTCAAAGCGTATATTTTAGTTAAGGGGATTTTTTAATCTTCCATTATTAAATCAATAATGGTAGGTTTGTAACCAGTGGCGTAACAACAATTTGGCATCGGGGCAGTTGACAAGTGCGCCGAGGACTAACCCTTCAATAATCAATTTATTATTTATAATTTAGTATATTCCTATTTCTTAAGGCGTCAAAAATGAAATAGTTAAGGGTGCGGAAAACCCATTTATGTTTCTTGTTTGTACCATCAGCTAATTTAATGATATAAGAGATAGGAAATGTGTTTAGTGGCTCCTGGACATAATGAGATGCGATTCACTCAAACTTTCTGTATCATCTGTTAAACACTTGAATCTTTTTTAAACAAGATGATGAACTGAACTGAACTGTCCCTTAACCCGACGCTGGGTCGTTGGGGCACCATTTTGAGCTGCACACTATCACATGCCATGTGTCACGGTTCTGAGCTGCCTTCTGGGAATCGCTAAATGACAGGCCGGTCCACTCTTTGATATTGTCCTCCCATCTCTTCCTTGGTCTGACTCTTGTTCTTCTTCCCTGGACTGTGCCTTGCAATATCGTCTTTTAGAGACCTCCAGATCTTGTCACGTGTCCGTACCATCGTAATTTCCTCTTTCTAATTGAGGTGAGAAGGTCCTCGTAAGGGCCAATGACAGCAATTATTTTATCGTGGACCGCTTCGTTCGTGATGTGCGCCATGTAAGAGATGTTTAGAACCTTTCGAAAACATCTCATCTCTAGCGCATTAATTCTTCTTTGGAGGTCTGCGGTGAGCGTCCAAGCCTCATAACCACACAGGAAGACTGACATCGCCAGAGAGCGCATTAGTCAAATCTTTCATCTCAGGGAGCGCTCCTTGCTTTGCCAGATGTGTTTAAGTTTGCTTAATGTTTCAGTTGTTTGGGCCATTCTGGCAAGAGCTTCTGGCTTTGAGATGATGGATTGAGTTAAATATGATGAGAAGTTTATAAAAAGTCGTTCTAGTGCTGGTATATCTTTAGAACTGTCTATTGTTGAATTTAAATGATCTCTGATAATGTTGGGATGGCATCATCGTTATCTTATGGCAGATTCATTAACACAAATTTGAGGGGTGGGGAGCAAAGGGGGAGACGTCTTTCTTTCTTTCGTTAAAAAAATGTTTGAGAACAGTTTTTATACAACCTATATTTCCGATAAAATTGGGATGACATCAGATACTTAACAACGTATTTAGCAGAGTTTTACCAGCCATCCACTCGATTAACAACGTATTTAGCTAGGAGATGTGTCCTGAGCAGTCTTACAAGCCACCCACACGATTTGTCCCACCCCGACCCCACCCCTACCTTTGAGGAATTGGCTGCATTCGCGTGTTTGAATAACGATACAACATCCTGTTCTGGGAATAATTTTATAATCAAAGATAAACATGTGTGGTGGAGGCGGAGGTTGTGAAATATCTGAGTACGGAGACCCGGATGTCTCTTTGGCTAAAAAGATGAGAAACAGCGGAACACTTGTGACTCTTCTGCCTTTTAAACAAACAATGATACAAAAGAGGCTATTTTCTTCCCCTCTGACGGCGGGGCGGGCATGCGGTATATTTTAAACAATTAAATAAGATTTGGAGGTTGATTTAAAATCCGTTTATTTGTGAAAGTATATGTTAACATTCGTAAAAATGAATATGATCTGATAAGCACATACTGCTCAGAAATAAAATGTTAAAGAAAAAAGGGAAAACCTTGATAATCAAGAGATGAATAGTTAGATCAGAACAGGGCCGGTCTTAGGCCACTACAACCTATGTGGCTGCATTGGGTCCCGCACTTGCATAGGCCCAGCCCCACCTATCTTAATGTTCTAGTATTATCCTTTTTACTATTACTACCCAGACTGGGCCCCGCGCAATCCGTTTCTCATACTAAGCAGCATATGGTCCCGCAATGCTTTTCAGCCCCATAAATTTATTTAGAATGCTATTAATCAAATGTATGGATTTTGAAAAACGAGAGACATGTTGCTTTAAAGATAACAAATGATTGAAAGTTGACTATTTATCCTCTTGCACGATTTTACTCCAATGTCATCATTTCACGCTGCATCCGCCACAGACTCGCACCAGTTTAACGAAAACCGAAAACGAAATTCCCGAAAAAAGAAAAACTTTTACTAGGTAGCACCATCACAAAGAAACGTTGCACAATCGCCACACAATAATTAAAAACTTAAAACCATGTTCGTTCAGCTACACTAGTCAACTGTAAATAATTTATCAATAAAAAAATTGTTGAAGTTTCAAACACAATGCTTCAGATGATGTAACTCAGGCCTCTCAAGGGGGAAGAACAGATGAGAGAAGTTCAGGGAATGTTTAGAGCAAAACGTCGATAGCCATAACTTAGTCTATGACCCGGGTAGTAATTATTCCATTCGAGCCATTTCATTGGCTTTTAACGTTTATTTTTAAATGCTTTTACTTTTAGTAGCAGCAGCGCCTTAAGCCAGATTTAAAATAAAAAATTTGAAAATGTCCAAAAGACCTGTTGCAAGCAAGTGTAAGTCTGATGTGATGGGTTTAAACTGTTTATTTGTATTGGCAAGTGTTACCAGTGTTAAGTAGAAAATAAAATTATTTGAATATCGACGCTGATTGATAGACGTTGATTTCATACTATATATTTATAAAAGATATAGATCTTGGGCAACAGTAAACGTGGTCTTTGTGATTTCTGGTTTTCTGGTAATACTTACTGAACTTTTGTCAGTCTACTCACCAAGTCGTCAGCTACGCTCCTCTGCGGATACACGCATTCTCTGTGTTCCTAAGATAAGAACTAAAACATTTGGCGAAAGGTCATTCTCCTTTTGTGCAGCCAAACAATGGAATTCTCTTCCATTACACATCCGTAGCATTTCAACTGCTAAGTCATTCAAGACTGCACTTAAGACACATCTTTTTAAAATTTATTTTCAAAAATAATAAAACCACATTTCTTTAAATGATTAACGTAGTTGATGTATTGAGTATAGCGTATTGTCATTTATGTAGTTAATATGCTATGAATGTTTCTTTTTATTTATATATGTATTGTTGTTTCCATGTAAAGCGCTGTGAGCCTGGCGCCTTGCTGGGATACAGCGCTATATAAATTATCATTTTATTATTATTATTATTATTAATACAGAGAAAAGTCGTAGAAAAAAGTTGCAGTTGGGAGGTGACAAGAAGAACGAATTCCATGACATATTTTTCTTATTAATGTGTCCTAATCTATTTTCAGTTGTTATTAACAATTCAAACAAACAACATTGATTTATATTGCATGTGATTCAAGGGTTCTCATTTAATCCTAACATAAAGGGTTCAAAACAATTCCGAGTAATCTCTAGAAGATAAAATCGACTGTGTTTACATATAACAATTATAATAAGGTTAACTAATACCTGTATGGATAATTATTTAACATCGGGTTTCTGATTTTTTTTTAGCTTCCAAGCGCAAAATGCCTTCAATAACAAGACCAAGGTCGGGCTCTTTCACCGGTGAGTAGGCCTGAGTGAAAGCGATCAGGTTGGGATATCGCGTAGTCTAACCAGAAGATTGATTCAATAAACAGAGTCAGAGTGATCACTTACACTCATTATTCATTTAAAGGCACCCGTCAAAGTGCCCTATTCTTTTATAGAATCATTTTAAAAACTTTACATTGTTCATTTATAATACAAGGTGTGGTTTTTAAAATTACCTTGCCCTTCTACTATTGTTTTTTTTTACCTGTTATTTTTATGGTTGCTAGGGGAAGGAGAGTAATTAAAAGTCGGCCCTTATTATTTCAATAATAATAATAATAACATCAAAAGAATATCAAAAATCATACTGGCTCCACACAAATATTCTAAACAATAAATATGTTTTCCAGCGACATGGGACGTTCTCCTCTCCCAAACGTATATTTTAAAAAAAATAAATATAATAACTCAGAAAAATTATTTTTCCTTTTAATATTATTAATTAATATTAATTACCAAATAATTCTCAAAGGTATTAACCTCGTTGTAAATTGCTCTACATGTTTCAATAATCTTTTTTCATATGAATATGAACAAATGTTGTGTATGTTTCTTTCTTCATAGGGAGAAAACCCAAACTGATCAAGTCCAACTTGAACACACTATCAGGGGTGTTTAGATCGACGACATCGGCTAACAGTTCCAGCAGGTTGGTCATCGTCGTGGTTTTATCAAAACAGTTGAATTTAGGGCAAGGTGGGCAACTGCTGCAACAGCCCCAAACATCATAAGAAAAGAAAGGGGGCTTTTCTTGTGCCAATCGTCCTATCGTTTTGTTTTTGTTTTTTTTTAATGAGATTTACTAGGGTATCAAGGACTTGAATCTTCGGATACGCTTTTGATGATTTCTGCTTTTAAGGTGATTAGATTATGTTTAAAACTACTGTAAGATAGTGACGCTATTAGGAACTGTCCCATTGTGTTTCCTTTTTTCTTTGCACCCACAAACTTATTTGACGTCACAACTCTGTCTGTTGGTCCAGGTCAAATACTGTAATTTACACACTTCTCGTGGAACTGCTGACTTGAAATGGTGCACACGTTCAAATCTTCGGTGACACAGATGTTGCAGAAAACAAAAATAATTACAATTAGACTTTTTTTTAAATTTCAAACGCTTACAATTTGACGGATCTATATCTGGGGCTCATATTATCTGAAAAAATAGCATATGTCATATTTTGCGCTAACGATTTAAAAAAAAAAAATTCACATAGAAGTTGAAAATGTTCAAACTCTGGTAAGAAAAATTAAACTTAAAAAATCTTTTTAGTGCATGTCTGAAATAAAATAAGTTTTAAATAATTATTCTAAAACTCCATTCTACTTGTTCTTGTTTTCAGTTTGTTTAAATATGTCGTGCAAGTCTTTGCGAAGAAGTCCTTTAAAAAATGTTTTATCCGTCTTTTATTAAGCGCATTTGTTAAATAATTTCTTTTCATGCTTTCAATAATGGTGCAATCTAGATCATCTTGTTGGTCATTCTTCAAAAGTAGTGACAATAAAAGTTTATGGAATTTCTCAGATTTTTCAAAAAATTCTGTTAGTTCCTACTGATTGATCATATAAATAATAAAGGGTTTTCCCAAAAGTTATATTTTGAATAAGAATGTTTTTGAGGGGTAAGTAGCATTTACAGAATTTTTGGAAAATCCATTTTCTATTTAAAAAAATATTAAAATAAAATTTTCTAAAAAATACAGGGCCATCGAGATACGATGTTACAAATTCAGTCCTCGTGTTCAGCCCATGAAGGGATTGATCAGCGCGGATCTATTCGAATACGAGGCCATGGCGTGGAGAGCAGCCTTCTCGACGATGGGGCGCCTCCAGGAGCTGCATCTGAAGGAGGCGTCACCATTCACAACGTTGAACAAGGCGCCCTACCATTGCCCTTGTTTGTCTAGGGACTTTAAGGTGATTGTGATAATCAGGGTTTAAAAAGGGAAGACTATCTACGGGGAAAGTATCACTAAACATGTTTTAAGTTCTAGTTACTGTCAGAATGTAAACAGCAACGTCCAATGGACTTGGCGATGTAAAACAGAATATTTAACACAATTGTTACGAAGGTGAAAACTACTGACCTCCAGATGCAATGGGGATTTACTAGCAGTTAAGAGGGTAAAAAAATTCAAGTTTCTCAACGATCAAACGAGTTAGAAGTACACCAAACTGCCAATATTCTTATCTTATCTTATATGTTACAGACGCTCCTTCTGTACAGAAGATTATTGCGTCCTACGTATTTCTATGGTTTGTGTTTAGTCCTGTATTCTTACTAGAGTTTTAAAAGATGATAAAGTGGTGGCTTTCCTGGTTTCTTCAGGCAACCCATTCCACGCCCGAATACCGGACGGAAAGAAAGAAAACTTGTATGTGTTTGTTCTTGCATATGGAATAAGAAAGGTGTTTTTATCTTTATGTCTATTTGAGGGTTGTATTAGGTTATCTTTGTGTTGTATTTCTAAATTAGAAAAATTTCTTATGTATAATTACTAATTTACTCTTGGTTCTTCTGTCCTCTAGTGTTTCAAGGTTTAGTGATTTAACTAACGGTGTTACTCTTGTCAGTTTTGAATATTCTCCAGTAATGAATCTGGCAGCTCTTTTTGTATTTGTTCTAACTTATCAATATTTTCTTTGGTGGATGGGTCCCATACTGAAGATGCATATTCTAGTATAGGTCTCACCAGGGTGACGTAGCATTTTAGTTTTATATCTTTGTTACATTTGTAAAAGTTTCTTTTTATAAAGCCTAAGGTTTTGTTTGATTTTTTAATAACTTCATTGACATGGGGATTCCAAGATAGTTTCTGATTTATTATGACTCCTAAGTATTTCGCATCTTTAGTTTGGGTTAGTTCTTTTCCATGAATGAAATATTTTGAATTTATTTGTTTCTTTTTCTTTGTTACTCTTAGCAGTTGACATTTTTCTGGGTGGAAGGACATACTCCAGTTAGTTTCCCATTTTATTAATTCATCTAAGTCTTTTTGTAAAATTTTGCTATCTTGTTCTGACTTGATTGTTCTATAGATTATACAATCATCAGCAAATAACCTAACTTTAGTTCCTGTTGAGATATTGTTGGGTAAGTCATTTATATAAATTAAAAATAGTAAGGGACCTAGGACAGTTCCTTGTGGAACTCCTGAGTTAACCTTTATTGGTGTAGATTTAGAACCATTAATTATTACAGTTTGCTCCCTACCCAATAGGAAATCTTGGATCCAGTGATGTAAGGGACCTGAGATTCCAAAGTATTTAAGTTTTTTGAGTAAACTAAGGTGGTGAACTTTGTCGAATGCTTTTGGCACTAAACTAAATTTTTGACCAACAGAAAAGGAAGAAGCACGATTTGGTACAATTTAAATTGACGATTGAGTCGATCAAATATTGATATAACCTACAGATTTCTAATAATTCACGGACTATTCGAGCCTTCTCTCATCTTCACTCGAGAATTCTTGCCATGCACAGGGGATCGGCATCATTGTTAATTTTAAAAGCAATTAGTTAATAACGGCCGATCTTAGATCACTGTTACCTATGCGGCCACAGTGGGCCCCGCGCTTATTATCATTATTTCCTTATCCCTACCCAAATTAGACCCCGTGCAAACCGTTTCGCATACTAAGTCGCATAGGGCCTCGCAATCGCTAAGACCGACCCTGTAGTTAATACTCTCCTAAGGAAAACGAATTGCTTCCTTTCATGGTAACTGTTTCTGAGAACTGGCTTCAATGGCGTCTTGATGTGAAGTGATCTTACATCATAACATCTGAAGCCGTGCACATTATTTCCTTCCCGTTGAACTAATTGCTGAGCTAAATAGTCGCATGTGCAGTGGCGTAGGTAGGTGGTTTTGAGCAGCATTTTTGTACTTTGGGGACGGGTGGTGTAAATCTTAAAGGCCACTCACTGGATGACACTTATCCTTGCTGCGTCGTTGTGCCAGGTTGCTCAAATACATGAAATGTTTCAGTTACAGCACGCGTTAGAGCGTGTGCCGATTCTCGATATGCGCTATGATAAGTTGACTTGTGATATTTTCGTTGACAGGTCGCATACGGGAAGATGAGCCAGGTTGAGGGGGCCTCGGTCAAGGGAACGTTCAAGCCAAAGAAGGAAATTAAAGTTTCATTCTGCAACTGTAAGACTCGCGTGCCTTGTCCTGTTGTTAAAGCACGGTAGTCCTCGTCAAGACACTGTGGTCACTAGTGGTCACGCCTTTGATTAAATAAAATTAAGAATTGACTTTTTCAAAACTCAGTTGTCAACCCTCTTATACGAAAAAAGTAAAAACAGCCATTTTCGCAGCTCAATGGACGTTAATTTTGTCGTCTTGAATGTTGAAAGTCACAGGGTTATTTTCAGAGTTTCGTCATTCTCGTACAAAATTTACATGAACAGCTTTTATCAAAAAGCCAAAGCTACAGCCACTCCATTTTTTTAACATTGATTTAACCAGATTTAAAAAAAAAAAAATCTCAAATTAGATTTCATGTTGAACCAAAAAGCAAAAAGTAACTCACTCTAACCCACCCCCCACCCCCAAAAAAAAAAAATAATATTTTTTTAAATCTTTGGCTTAATGAATCTTTCAACAAAAACTGTCAATTCAAATTTGAATATTTCAGAACCAATGTGAACATTTAATAAGCACGTAATAATAAGGAAATTCTGGATCATTTCATTAGTAAGGGTGTACGATACAAAATCTGGGAAATTTCAGAAATCAGCGTGATTCAAAATAAAAAACTTTATAGCTGTAACCTTAAATAATATAATGTTATCTTGCTAATTCAGAATACAGAAATTCCATTCAGATTTATTTTTTTACTGAAGTTTTGTTATTTTCAGGTATTTTCTCCTCGAATTTACCCAAGATCGGAGAGTCCGTCAAACCAGAGTAAGTTGAAGTTTAATAAACAAAAATTTATATCATTTTAAAAATCGCATGCTCTTCTATATCTTGCTGCATAGATATGAAACAAATATACATCGCCAAATCTAAAAGCAACAATTTTAACATGCTCTCTTGATCTGTTCAAAGAAGGAGGCACTGGTAAACACTAATGGTGTCGGTCTATTTATCTTTTCACGTTTCCACTTGGTACGTTGATTCATATTTCCCATTGTTTATGACAGTAATTTAATTTTAAATCACAAATAACATATAGGCAAGACATCCCAAGGTTCATGATTAAATATTTGTTGTCTTTAGTGCCATCCCACAGAGTCTTCTGACTAACAAGAGGCGAGTTTTTAGGCCGTACCTTCCGAAATCTACCGTAATTGTCAAGTATAACAAGGAGTTCTATGACGTGGAGACAATATGCGAGTGGTTACAGCAAAGGTAGGCGCGTTTTTAAAAATATTTTGTACTTCTTCATTTGTATGTTTGTGTAAAAAAAAAAACGTACAATTGGAAGACGTTTTTTTTTATTGTTTCTCATAATATTTTTTTTTTAATCCTCCGATTTTCGGATTTGATTTTCTATTTAAAAAATGAACATGAAAATGATTATTTATTAAGAAAATATTTCTATCGAGCAAAGTGACGCAAATATTTTTTTATAAAGTGCGTCCCTTCAATACATTTTCGCCAATTAACTTTTTTAAAATTGTGAGTTCACTTATTGCCGACGCTAGTACATAGGGGAAAATTGCGGGGGGGGG
>MUZC01000128.1:181491-241727 GCA_002072015.1 Radix auricularia
GTATATTTCTATTAATAATCATTTTACTCATAATCTCAGTTGGTTACCATAAATTCTTTAATTGTTAAAATATTCACTGTATTTCTTTGGATCCTACGAAATGTTTGCATAATAATTGAAAATACAAGTTTTATTCAAGAATTCATGCAATTGTATAACTTATTCTTACCCCTATTTATCGTTCTAAGACCATATACTTTGACGGCATCTTAAGAGAACCGATGCCAGACGCGTAACGTCTTGGAAAATAAACTTTAATCGCATCTTTTCTTTTCTGTTGCTCCACTAGTTTTGGTCCTTTCATTTTCACGATTCGAAAGGGCGGCCACACGTTGATAGTATCTTTTGAAGGCATGAGTGCGGCATACAAGTAAGACGAATTCGTTGTTTTGTTGCTTTAAATTCTGATACATTATGGATAATCATGGGCGCACGCAAGGGGAGGGGCAAGTGGGCACTCCCCCTACCCCCCGGGGTGAATGATTAAAAAAAAAACAACAAAGAGACGCCTAACACGCGGAAGGTCGTAGGTTCAAGCCCTAGCTAAGACATTTGTTTCTTTAACTTTAAAAATGTTTGTGTCTGTGCCCGTTCATTTCCCACTTTCTTCGCAACACGTCTGTCAGCTTTGTTTCTCGACATTGGCATAATAACTTCGTGCTCTCCGTTGTGCTCAGTGACTGAAAAGTAGTCAGTAGTCACACGCTCTCCTCAACAATTACTTTCATAAAATGTCATTCGTCCCTAAATCATTAACGGCGTATGCTACGACGCGGGACGACTATTAGTTTATGTTTGGCAAACTATGGTGTTGCGGGGTGACAAGTAGCTAACCGTAGAGCACATGTTTCTACAACAACAATGCGTCGGCAGTTAATCCCGCTCCCAAGGTTCATTCGCTTTGTTCTGATTTCTTCGTGATGTAGTTTGTGTCTGTTCACTTTCCCCTTTCTTTGCAATATTAATGAGCAACTCTGCGGCGAATGCTACGCCGCGGGCATCTAGCATAATATAATATGTGTGTGGGATGTGTAAAATTGCGGGCGGGGTTCGCGCATGTCTTCAGCATATGTCCTGTAAATACATTTTGTAACAATTTAAAAAAATATATTTATTAGCTTTGACGCCTTCAGGAGACGAGCTTCCTTAAAAGAACACTGAAACCAGCTTTAAAAAAGAAGAGATTTGACCACCTAACCATATTAGCATACGGGTGGAATTTTCGGGAGTTTGGGGGGGGAGGATGGATATGAGACTTTGAAACACCTTGCGCGTAGCAACTAAATTTTAAAATAAATATATATTTTCCCCTTGCATGAATCTTTCCACAGAGCAGTAAACAATCCACTTCCATTTGCTCGTATCGTCATATCATGGCTGGATCCGAAGATGTACAACTACGGTCACTTCTGTGCGTATAAGGTATGTTTTCTGACCAGTAAATAGAAGAGTTACATGGCCATGAAATCGGCCAATAGAGAAACTTAAGATGTTTGTTCTATAATATTTAAAACGTGTTTAAATATGTATTATCAATTAGTCCAAAGTCAAATTAACTTGGTTTGCAAAATGTTAATTTTGGTTAATTCGAAGAATCTTGACCGTGAAGTCACGGTAATTACAAGCGGCCATCTTTGTTGTTGTAGCACGTCCTTAAAAAAAACTAAAATTACAATTCTATAGCTATACCTAACCCAAACCCTAAAACCTTCAATTTTTTTAAATCCTTTGAGAATTTATAGAACTCTCATTTCCAGCAAGCAGTAGCGTCGTGACGTCACGGTCGAGATTCTTCGGATTAGCCTTAATTTAAAAAAAATAAATATTCCAACTTATGCGTATTTACATCTTATTGCACCTCTAAAGTAATTGTAATTATTGGCCTACTTCTGTTTCTCGCTCTATTCCTCAGAACTACACCATTGACGGCGATACAGTTTGGCAGAAGCTACTCACCCAACTCATACTAAAAGAGAAAGGCATCATGAAGGCCCACACACAAGGCTCCACAATAAAAAGCCTAAAGTTTGACACCTGATGTGCTTGGGCCCGGTGATAGAGAAGTAGTCGACGCTTGTTGAAGTGTTTAGGAACCGATCTCATCTGATCTTGCCTCTGACAAATATTAGTGCTTTCTTTTTATTTATAAAGTGATGCTCTCATCGTGGTGCTTTAAATAAAAGGACAAACAAATTGTTTATGTTAAAATATCAACGTTGTTGTTGCTCTTTTTTTTCACATCAAATCCAACGGCGTACATCTCAGTAGTTAGTGCGTTATTCGAGGTAAGTGCTGCCTGGGACACAATGATAATATTACCTCATATTCTATAATAAGCTTGATGTATAGAGAAATAAGCCCCACACCCCTCTTTTTCCCCCAAGGCTCGTCCTGTACCGCCTCTTCCAATGCCAGTAGCTGCTGTATAGCTCATCCCAACAGGCCTGGCTTGTATCTAGCTGTTGTATAGCTCATCCCAACAGGCCGGGCTTGCATGTATCTAGCTGTTGTATAGCTCATTCCAACAGGCCCGGCTTGTATCTAGTTGTTGTATAGCTCATCCCAACAGGCCGGGCTTGTATCTAGCTGCTGTATAGCTCATCCCAACAGGCCGGGCTTGTATCTAGCTGTTGTATAGCTCATTCCAACAGGCCGGCCTTGTATCTAGCTGTTGTATAGCTCATTCCAACAGGCCCGGCTTGTATCTAGCTGTTGTATAGCTCATCCCAACAGGCCGGGCTTGTATCTAGTTGTTGTATAGCTCATCCCAACAGGCCCGGCTTGAATCTAGTTGTTGTATAGCTCATCCTAAAAGGCCAGGCTTGTATCTAGCTGTTGTATAGCTCATCCCAACAGGCCCGGCTTGTATCTAGCTGTTATATAGCTCATTCCAACAGGCCCGGCTTGTATCTAGTTGTTGTATAGCTCATCCTAAAAGGCCAGGCTTGTATCTAGCTGTTGTATAGCTCATCCCAACAGGCCCGGCTTGTATCTAGCTGTTGTATAGCTCATCCCAACAGGCCCGGCTTGTATCTAGTTGTTGTATAGCTCATCCCAACAGGCCGGCCTTGTATCTAGTTGTTGTATAGCTCATCCTAACACGCGGGCTTGTATCTAGTTGTTGTATAGCTCATCCTAACAGGCCGGCCTTGTATCTAGCCGTTGTATAGCTCATCCCAACAGGCCTGCCTTGTATCTAGCTGTTGTATAGCTCATCCCAACAGGCCGGGCATGTTATCAGATCACTCACTCGCCTTTTCCCCCCTCCCTGAAATTACTAAAAAAGAATTGGCCTAATAAAAGGACAAAATAACACAACTTATCCCCCACCCCACCCCCCGCAGCCTATAGAGTGGTCCGCAGAAGATTTTTGTAAAACAGAAAAAGTGGGGATGGAGGGCTGCAAGAACACACAAGGTAAGGATAGGGGTGCAAGAACACACAAAGAAAGGATAGGGGGTGCAAGAACACACAAAGAAAGGATAGGGGTGCAAGAACACACAAAGAAAGGATAGGGGGTGCAAGAACACACAAAAAGTGGAAGTATTGTCGTGAAAAATCTCAAAAGGACTTCAATTAGCATGATAAGATGTTTTTACGGAGAAAACTTGGTTAAAACAAACATAATTATTATTATTATTATGATACTATAATTAGCAGTTATTATAAGTGTTTTTGTTTTTAACGAAATTGTTATAATTAATATAGTAGACTTCTTTGCTAGCCCTCTCCATTTTTTTTTTTTTATGTTTATATTTTTATTATTACTGAGTCAATTTTCATACCTTCCTTACGAAAAAACGCAAATGCGAATTTCCCCATTTTAAGTTACACTGCCAGCTTCATATAGACTAAATTTTATACATGTTCCTCTAAAATGAAAGCCAAACTATTTTCTATTTTGGTCATAAATTACGGAAAACCCCGAATAATACAGGGAATTCCATGAAAATTTATGTTTTTTAAAATCCTAAATTAGCTCATGATGCTTGGCTTGGCCTTAGACTAGAGGAACGTGAATAATGAGACAGAATTCAGCTTTCTCGTCCTCAAAATTCCTTTCAAGATTTTGGCCTAGTTTTGCATCTCAATTATTGTAATAACACGTATGTATTTTTAATTAAAATATTCGTAGTTTAAAATAACGTTTCGTAATCTTGCCCCAACATCTCTCCGCTCTCCCAACCAAAATGACCAAATTATTATCATTCAAATCATTGAAGTATTGTGCATGAACTTTCAATTTCAACCCCGTCTATGCCAGCTACAATTAAAACCAAAACTACATTAACGCTAAAGCTATTATTTGTAGCGTGAATTAGAGATTGCTCTATTTCCCACTTGAGCGATTTATTTATTATAATAGAAGAGCAACTAAGCCCGTCCAAAGATGTTCCGCCATCGTTTCGGTGGCTTGTTGTACCTACCCTCCAACAGCCGTCTTGATCGGCATAAATGTGCATCACGTCAAAAAATACTATTCATTATAATTATAATAAATAACCCGTGAAAACAACGTGTTTTTTAAAACTATAAATTCCAACGCGGTACGTTCACAATAAAGTTAAAGTCTTTTTAAAAAAAAATACAGCACTAAAATGAACTCGCTTTGAACGTCCGCGTAAACTTGTTCAATATGTAAATGAGATTTATTTATTTTATCTAATTTGCTGTGGGAGTGGGAGTCTGGAGTATGAGGGACCAATCGCTATCGATAACCGGATAGAAAATTGGCTTTTATTATAAAGAATACTAATACAATTATCTTCTGCATAGAAGGAGCGTCTGTAGGCCCATATCTAAGATAAATTAAGTTACGTCTAATACTGCGTTCAAGACGATGGGAAAATATGTTAAGAAATTAGAATATAAGAAGGTTAAGATCAGTTGTGATGGGTAAAAAATGAGGTTTGGAGGCACATGTGGGTGGAATTCGTGGCTTGTTTTCCATATAGAAATACATGTTCATTACAATGAGCATATTAATGCCTCATGGCAAGGGGGGTGGGGAGCTATATCCTTTGGTCACCTTTAGTGTTGATGCTTTAATAACAATACATCCCAATAAAATGGAGGCTCTGCTTAAACTTCATACGAAAAAAATACAAAAATCAAATCAGATGCTAATCAATGTTAAGGGGGGAAAAACGCGTTTCTCAATACCATATATGGCTATTTAGGGCACGTTAATCCCTGACTGTGAAATCAAAGACCCTTTCCCTCACACACAAAAAAAAAAAAAAAAAAGCAGCCATCCTCGACGGACTAAACTCCTGGTGATGAAGATTCCATGCCATTATTTTAAATTTAAAATATTCAAGAAAGTAACAAATAAAATCAAATAACTATTTTATTAGTGTGGCACCAAGAGAAGATGTCTCAGGATTGCATGTTACAATGCCTTCATTGTTTCCCTACACAAGTGCAAGGCTTTATTAGGACTCAAGACTGGGACGGATTTAGGCATAGGCAAACGAGGCATCGGCCTAGGGCCTCTGAGTAGGCTCACCATTACTGGGGGTGGGGGGTCGAATAATAATAATTCCATATTTATTTATTTATTTTTCTATTACATCTATGCTCCCCCAAATTCACTTCGCCTAGGGCCTTCAATTCCCTTAGGCCGGCCCTGCTCAAGATACCTGAAATCTGAAGAGCAAACTTGAGATGGGATCACTGACGCGGGGACATCCATACACATAAATATTTTCTTTCGGGAAAGACAGAAAGGGGGGTGGGTGGGGGTAGCAACAGAAATCTAATCGACAGCAGGGTGCATACACAAGATGATTTTTTTAAAAAGTGTTTTATTTCAATGGTAATTTACCGCGGAAATTTGGAAGAAATCATATGTGTGACTAATAGTAAAAAGGATAGCACTGAACTAAAAGAATAATATGTTATGTTGCGTTACAGAATGTTTACAGTATAGTTGAGGTTAACATATATTGATCAGAAATATATTTAATAACATATCAAAAACCTCCAAGGCTTGTTGTTATTATTATTATTATTTTGGTTGTAATCTCATAAAAGAAACAAAAAGCTAAGTCACCGTCAACCGTAAGGACTAAATTGTCCTATGAAATTTATCAGAAGATAAATCCCATGCAATTTACTTAAAATTGTTGGCAAGTAGGGCCTAATGTCCGGACTTAATATATAAATTCTTAATGTATGTATGTATTGCCTGTTCATTTTTAGGCCAATTAATTTTTCAAGGTATCGTCAATAATATGGGTTCTGGATTATTCCTTTTGAATACACATTGGGAGTAGTTTTTTTTTTTTTTTTTTTTTTTTTTTTTAAAAAGAAAATGACATTTCTTGGAACTAAGGAGTTGCCCATTTTCTAGATAAACAGTGTGGACCGTAGCATCGTAGCCGTCAGTAGCACTGGTAAACAAATCCCAATACCTAAATAAGTTTAACATTATGAAACAGCTCTAGTCCTAAATATAAATAGTTAAGGATTTTTCAAATTTAAAAATAATTAAGTGCTAACGATGCTATCCATTTCAATTTCCCTATCTGTTATTATTAAGATTCTAGTTAGAAAAGCTACCAGTTAGGCCTTATTCTATAATCGTTTCATTAAGTTTATAACCATTCTAGGATCTATTATGTACCAGTTAAATACAATTTACCCAGTGAGGCCAATGCTATTGAATCACTGCACTAAGACAGGTACACGGTAGCTGTTTGTAGGGATTATAAATTATGTGGAAGGAATTCACTTATCAATGGTTTAGTTTATAGTTATATTCTTATTATCACATATAAGATAAGTCCAATAACAAAATTTATCGCTTACACACTCAAAACAATCTTCTTGGAAACCAATATTTGCTTTAAAAAATATTGAGTAAAAATAATTCCCGATATTACGCTAACTTGTAATGATTTTCTTCATTATTATTTGATATCTTCCTGTAACTGTGCTGGGGTGTTTTATCTCTTTGGCCAAGGAAGGGTTTAAGTTAAAATCACTATGAAGACGCCTCAATTCTCATTTAAGGGACATATATGAATTACACCAGCAGACATAAATTTATAGCCTAATGTTTACGTAGTTTGCTTGCCTGAAGAAATCCTTAATGGAACTGTCAACGAATTGTGTCTTTAAGGTAATTATTATTTGCTTCTCTTTCTGAACTCGAAAACAGTGTACTTTTAGAACGTCTTTGATGCCACGTAAGGTAATGGCTTCTTGGTTGGAGATACAATGTTAATATATTATGTGGAAGGTCCAGATCTTTCAACTTTTATTGTAATCAAATGTATCCTTAAATTTTTTGTAATATGCATAGTGTGGACCGATTGAAATGGATCGAGGAATATAAACGCATACAAACATTCTTGTTTACTTGTTTTTCTTATCGCTGACTAATTCAACCGCCTAAATCTCCAACGTTTCACCTTTTCCAGTAACCATATTTTTTACAGGTAGTGTTAGAGTTAGAGCCTTTCTCTTGCTAAGCCAATGAACTCACTGAGCCGCGTACTGCTAGCGGGAAAATGAGTTGGAGCCATGTCCTGTTTGAAACACGTGTTGCTGGTACAATGTGTTAGTTGTTGCGACGAGTTGTTGTTATCTTGTCCTTTTAGGATCCTGTGCTGTTGAGTCATGAGACTTGGGGACTTCAAACTCTTAGAACTCAACAACTGTGGGGAAATATGTGTGTGAAAATGTGTTATCAGAACAATTTTCAAATAAACTTTAAGGTCAAGGCTATTTAATTTAATCCTCGACACACAAATAGCCCCTCATCCGCTGGCTAGTTTTTATTGATCACAGTTTCGCTGTTGTTTCAAGTAAAACTGAATGTTACACACGAAGATGATGCATGTAAGCTATTATGTTTATTTATAATCAAATGCCAATACACTGTATATTAATCTCAGTTTTAAAATACGCTTGTATGTAGAATCTATGCGGTTATATGGGTGGATCGGTCTCGAGAGAATCAAATAATGAATTATGACCAATAGTGTCACCGTCCTTCATTCCAAAAACTGTATTTTTTATTTATAGAATTAGTATTAGAGCGAAAAATTAGCTTCTTTTTAAAACAGTGCATTTTTAATTATATATAAGATGGGGGTCTTTATGCTGGCATTGCTCATAAAACTCTATAAAATATCACATAAATATCCCATAGTTTAAACGGTGCATTTAGGTTGGGCTTTCAAGGATAGGGCTTTTAAAATTTGGGATGAGAGGGGGGATTGTTACAAAATGTTACGGATGCACACAAAACGTTAGTGTTAAAATGTACTTTTATGCTAATCAAGAGTAAAATTTTGAAATTATTTTGTAGGATATTCCCAAATTCCCAAATGTTTTTTTTTAAACTCTGCAATAAAAGGGATAAGAGACAAACTAACATTTTAAAAAAATAAATATTAAGATTAAGAAAATTGTCAAGATCCATCTTTTCAAAAAATATATTATTTAAATAATCGCTGGAGGACGAATACTGCTTTGAATTGATAGTAACTAATGCTACAAGCAATAATTTACCAACAAATACACGTCTCAACTGTCGTAAGTCTGGTTCAGTTACCAACACCCATAGCCGTTAAAATAGTTCAGTTACCAACATCCAAAGCCGTTAAATTAGTTCAGTTACCAACATCCAAAGCCGTTAAACTATAATTCAGTTACCAACATCCAAAGCCGTTAAACTATAATTCAGTTACCAACAACCAAAGCCGTTAAACTAGTTCAGTTACCAACATCCGAAGCAGTTAAACTAGTTCAATAGTTCAATTACTAATGTTAGAAGTCTCTGAAGGGAAAGATGTATATTTGTTTCATATAGTCTTTAAAACAGGTCATCATTTGAGCTCTTATCTGGCCACAACTATACACAGTAAAGGAAACGATCTAAATCATTCCCCAAGACACTGGGAAAATTGACCATGATGGCTGATGGTGTAAGTTTTTGTTAATGAACGGGAAATATTTCAAACCTTGACGTATGAGGACTTCGTTTGGCTTTTTAAAAAAATAATATTAATTTTTGTTAAATGTATTTTTTTTAAATTATTTTTTTTTGCGTAATGAGTGTAAACGATCTTTGAAAAGTGATGTGCTTCCTATAGTAATTTGTGACAAGTGGGGTGTGTGTGTGTGTGTGTGTGTGTGTGTGTGTGTATGTGTGTGTGTGCGCGAGTGCATGCGTGCGTGCGTGGGCGTGTGCGCGCGCGCGTGTGTGTGTGTGTGTATGTGTGTGTGAGAAAGAGAGAGATAGTAATCTTTACTTACTTGGAATTTGTCATTGTCTTAACCCAAAATGTTCTGTGAAAGTTGCCTAAGGTAAAGATAAGCGTAGAAATTAAGTTTAACTAAAAACCACACCCTCCTTACGAATGTTGGATTTCGATAGCATTCCAAGAAGTTCAAGATAACATCAAATTTAGATCCAGTGCCAAGTGTGTAACTAGATCCGGCTTTTTTTTTTCATTATCAATAACACTGTATGTGTGTAGTGCATCCTCCCATCCTCCTTCTCTCTCTCTCTCTCTCTCTCTCTCTCTCTCTCTCTCTCTCTCTCTCTCTCTCTCTCTCTCTCTCTCTCTCACTCTCTCGCTCTCTGTCCTTAGGCCCTATCTCTCTCATTTATTTCTTACTTTCTCACACTCCCTTCTCCTTTCTATCTTCCTCCGGCTAGAGTAAGTCTCACTTATTTAAACATGAGACCGAAGGAACAAGCATCTCAATGCATTTTGGGCGAATGTTCCTGAAAGTCCGAAAAAGATAAGATTTTCTAGAAAAATTAAATTTCACATCACTTATAAATTGCGCTATTCAACTCATCAGTAACGACCAGTAAGGATTATTTAACAATAAACAATTTTGATTCACGATTGAATAGCTCCGGTACTGTTAAAATGAAGTAAACTTTTTTGTGTTGTACTTCTGCCCACCCTTCGCTTTTTCTTAATTATTTTTAACATGGCAAGTCCTATATATATAAAGTATGCGTTTAGATAAATAATTTATATACTTAAGTTGTTTTTTTATTTATTTATACCGATGAAGGATATTGCCGAAACATCTACGACGGTATTTGTCTAATAATCAATACCTTACATATATCGTTTTGTTTTATTCGCACAAGTAATTTGCTGTATAATCATATATTATTATCTTTTTAACATTCAGAGGCGTCACTAGGGTTGGTGTCACCCGGAATGTAGCTCATGGTGTCACCCCCTCACGATTTAACCCATAGAACTCCTCCGAGTTTACCACTTCCAAATAACGGGAATATATAGAGTTTTATAGTCTGGTGTCACCCCCCTGTTGATGTCACCCGGGGCGGCCCACCCCCACCGCAACCCCTTATCGACGCCACTGGTACCATTCCTCACCCCCTTTCTTTTGAGCGAAAATTCCATAATTATAAAGTCAAAAGTGATGCTTAACGATAAATTTCTACTCACTTTCTAAAAAGTGGGGTCATCCGTAAGTTCTCTCAGTTTAGCGATATTATGATCCATAAACAGGAAGTATTATTATTCTTTGTTGAGCTTAACACATGGTCTATAAATAAGTTTCTTCTCCTGCTGTGTGTTGTGACATGTAGCAAGACGCACGTTTCTCTTTCGTTTCCGCTCTTCTATGAAACTGTGTCGTAAACCTTGTCATCTACACATTGCTTTCGATTCATGAGTAGTAAAATATTCTGACTTCGTATCAAGTATAGTATCATTTAGTTCATATAAGACTTATGAATATTTACTTATAATTTAGTGGGGTATTTTTCTTCTTTTTTTTTATTTTTGTTATTTATGGTGCAGATGGCCATCGGACAGGGCTCATCGTTAAAACAGGTAAGCAGATTTCTAATGTTGGATTCAAAACTTCGCCCCTCTTCCCAACTTAATAAAATAGTTAAACACCCAGTAATGGCTTAAACTCCACATGAAGCTGTTTGACAGTCGACATTTTAGTGAAAGGTTGTCCCACCCGGATAAAGTTTTTTAAAAAAATTACCAATAACTTTCAGCGAAGAACTATTGAGAGTTGACTGAAAATAACATCAATAAACATTTAAAAATCTATGTACAGGCCAAACCCCTCCTTGCATTTGAACTTCCTTTGGCCACTACTCCATGTGACACACTGTTCTGTAAGTTTTAGTTAAAGTTTTCTTTGATATAATGGCCCTGGCGAGATTAATGGCGGCGCATGGAGCGAAGTCTAAAAAAGCGAAATGGGATGGGATGAGGTGGGCCTTTATTGTGGTGGATTTTTGGCAAAAAATAACATTCTAAGGGATAGACTTTACCGTGGCCACCTATATGGCTCCATTCAGTGGCTTGGCCCTAACAAAAGCGTGTCTCACTGACCAATAAATCTAGGGGTATAGAAAAAATAAAGATTTATATATATATATATATATATATATATATAAACTCTTTAACAACATGACTGGGAAAACAAAAATATTTTCTTCATATTTTCAATCATATTCTCAGACCAGTTAGAAGAAAGAAAATCAAGACCCGACCTTGAAACCTATATTTTTTACGAAACCTGTACGACACAATATGTTTTCACGATATCGCATTAACTATGTAATCGATGCAGGTGTATTCTTCCGCCACCAATTAAGGGGCTCAATAAAAGGAAGTATTTTTGAGAAATTTTTAAAAATAAAAATCACATTTTAAAAAAAAGCAGAAAAATCATATCGCAAATATCGCAAAGTATCAGGCGAAGGTCTCAACAATTGGCTTCATTAGAACCCGTTAAATATATCAACGTTTTCTTCAGGCTGTTAATTCAGATAAATTAAAACCCTTTAACAGTTCTCATTATAGCTCCGACGTCCGGCGTAGAACTCTGCATTAAATATGTAGAACTTCTTAATTAAATATGTAGAACGTCTTAATTAAATATGCAGAACTTCTTAATTAAATATGTAGAACTTCTTAATTAAATATGTAGAACTTCTGTATTTAAAATATGTAGAACTTCTTAATTTAATATGTAAAACTTCTTAAATAAATATGTAGAATTTCTTAATTAAATATGTAAAACTTCTGAATTAAAATATGTAGAATTTCTGTATTTAGCATATGTAGAACTTTTGAATTTAAAATATGTCGAATTCCTGAATTAAAATATGTAGAGCTTATGAATTAAAATATGTAGAATTCCTGAATAAAAATATGTAGAACTTCTGAATTAAAATATGTAGAACTTCTGAATTAAAATATGTTTCATGTAGTGACAGCGAATTTGAACTTCCCACTTAAACAATATTCATTTCAAATTATTGCATTTAAAAAATCAATAAAATATTATTTTTTTAATCACACATCTAACTTTGTTAAGTCACCCTTCAATCAGAAACCATATAACCCGTAATCCTACGAAATTATCGCCCCTGCCATATACTCTCATTTTATCTGTTACAGACGCTCCTTCTATACAGAGGATTACTGCGTCGTTTAAAAACACCTTTTACGAAAAACCTTCCTTAGAAAAATCTCATATGCATTTAGAAACTTTTCATTGAAAAAAAAATGAAAAGAAAAATATTTGCGCGGCTTCATTATAGTTATAGACGCGGCGGCCCCCAATTCACGTGTCATATTAGGCACCGGTTTTTGGCGTAAAGGTAAATTTAAAAAGGCTTCATATCCTTCAATCCCTTAAGATGAAGCTGTAAAGTACGCTCCCGGCTGATTACTTATATATTCCTTTCCTCGACAACTTTCAGCAGCTGATGTAAAAGTTATAATAGCTACCCGCAATATCTGCCTACAACACGCGCATGGCCGTATTGGCACCAAATGGCCAACGCGTAAGCTACAATTCACAAAATCCGGAGGCTACAATTTGGTTGGTTTCAATCTCTCACAACTTACCCTTACCCGACTCCCAACCCCGCACCCTCCTAGTGACGCCCCTGACAAGGTCTTCTTGCGTATCTGTTAATTTGATTTGTTAAAACGTTTCTTTTCACTCACGAATCATGAATCCGAATGATTTGACTTTTCAGCCAACGCCAATATTAGGCTAAATGTTTTTCTTTTATTGTAATATATCAGTTATATGTAATGAGTGTTACGATCAATTTCTGCAGTTAATTACTTTGTTTAAGAAATGATGCAAGTAATGTAGTCCGTAATAATGTTATATTTGTGTTAACCACTTTACAATCTGTAACTATATTGCCTCGACCCATCCCCAACGATTAACATAACCTCATTCAGGACAAACATTATTGCCATTGTGTTAATAAAGGTATGTACATTTACCAACGGCGGTTTAAATATTATATTGTAAAAAAGACACATTTCTGTATCTGAATCTGCCGCTACCATCCCACTCATCCATTGCCCATCCTTTTAAATACGCCACTACCAAAAATAATTAAAATATCTTTAAATAAATTGAAATTATGCATTGTTCTGCTTGCTAATTTATGGTTTGCTAAGTAAACTTCGTTTGCCTCGTCCAAATCAAGCTAACTCAGGCGAAGTATGTCTCATTGATTTTTTTTAAATCCCGTGATAAGTTTTTCGGGAAAGCGATTTGGGATTTTCCGTTATGACTTGCTTACTTTAGATTTAGTGATAATCAGTAATAGCATTTCTAAGCCCCGAGTCCAGTCCAGTTCTTTTATAAATACCTATGATGACGCTAACAGTAAATTTGACTTCCGTGTTGTGTAGTTTCTGTAGATTGATTGATTAAATAAAATGCGTCCTTTGTTTCACTTAAACTTAATGAATATAAATTGAGGAAGAACTGTTGAAATTGATTGAAATCAAGTGAATTGTAATGAAAATAATTAAAAATGTGAGTGACGGCGACGGGGTGAGTTACGGTTACTAAAGTTAAGACATAAAAATAGTAATAGTAATTAATAAGTAATAAGTCTGTAATAGTAATTAGTAATAATAATACTTATAGTACTAATAGTAACACTATAACTATTACTATTTTTATATTTTTTAGTATAGTAATAATAAAATAAAAAACGGTTTCAAAACTGGTTTCGTCTGAGTGACAGAGTTACATCACTATCACTTACTATTACTACACTTAGTCACTTACTTACTTATGACTTATGACATGTCATGTTAACCATTAATCATTAAGTACTGCGTGTTAGTGTGTTAGTATTAGTTGTATAGTATAGTATAAGTTATAATTATAATGTTTAAAAAAAAACTATGATTGATTCATCAGTAATAATTTTAAGGATTGTTGGTGCCATTGGTATTATTTGTAATAAGTAAAGCTTTTAAGACTTTTTAAAGACTTGTCTTGAGACAACAAGTCGTGTTATTTAGGCATTAGTTTAGAAATCAATGAATAAATTATAAATATATTTATTAATAATATTATAATTAAACCAAATAGTAATATTTATATTAAAATTATTAAATAATTTATATGCAAATTAGATTTACTAATAAATTACTAAATTGCCATGAGTCCATGACTCGTGATGTTTATGCCATGCTGTTATGACATGATATGTCATGTCAATGAATGTCATATTTTAAATTTTTATTTGTGTCAATCATGACAATTATGTCATGTCATTTTGAATTAAATTTTTAATTGCTCTAAACAAACTCACTAACTCATTTAAATTTAAAAACTAACTTAACTAGTAATTTTTAATTACTAAGACTAAGAACTAACTTAAATTATTTATTAATATTATCAAGATATTAATATTAATATTATTATAGAATTATAATTGAAGTAAATTAAATAGCTCTAAACTGTCTATTCCTCAGTTAGACTTAAAAAAGTTTAGTAAATTTAGTTTCAAATATTTTTTTTAAAAAAGTTACTATCACAAAAAAAAACAACAAAAAAAACTACTACTCTTCTAACTCAGTTTTAGTAAGTTAACTTCAAACCTAATTATAGACTTATGCCAACGTCAACTTTTAAAATTTCATAGCACACTTTATCATTATATTATAAATTAAATCAAATGAACCTATAATAACAGTATTTTTAGTTGATTTATTATTTATTGAGAGATCGGAATTTCTTAAGCTTACTTCAAAGCTGTTAAATGTTACAATTTAAATGAATCTTTTTTACTCTAAATTCTGCTGAGATACTATTGACTATTGCTTTTAAATTAATTAATAAAGAAATTTGTATATATATATATATTATTTTTAATTTCAGAAACTAACCCTAGGATAAAATAGCTCAGTGCCTTTGAACATAGCTAAAGAACAAGTGGCACAATTTTAGAAAACAGTTATGAAGAAATACATCAATAAAAAGTACATTAACTTCAAAACCTGAAACACACTGGACAGCTTGAAAAAAATTTGGCTTAAAAGTGTATTTGTTAACTCATAGTCAACCAAACTCATGATTAGTGTAATGCCCATGGAGGCTGGTGAAGATTCACAGCCAGCTGGCCATGGAAGTATTTCTGATGAAGATCTGTTGGATTTATTCCAACAAAATTCCTACAATGATGTTCCTACAAGTGGCATGGATTATTTTTCTGAAATTGCTGATCTAGCTCTGGACTCAGCTTCCTTAAATATGGGGGAAATTCAAACTTCCCCAACACCATCATACCCAACGGAGCACCAAGATAAATTAGGATTAGACCAAAGACATAACCAAAGCTATGTTAGAAATAGGAGTAGTTATTTGAATGAAATTGAGGATATCAGTGACGAAAGCTCAGATTCGGCTGATATCTCATCTTCTGCATTTCTACCTGGGCAGAGTGTGCATTTTTCAAACCAGGAACCCTCATTATCTAGTGCTGCCATGAATATAGACCAAGAAATAATTTCGCTACCAATAATTCATGAGCCCGCCATACTAAGAAATAGTGAAGAACATTTAGATTCTACTCATTTAAATAGAAAACTTGAGTTTTCACCGTCATTTGTTTCTTTGCCTCCAACATCACCCCACAGAAATTTTTTTCCTAACTCATCTCAAACCCCAGGATTTTCTAGCTCAGAAAAAAATGATACTAGCAGAAATTGGGATCTGTCTGGGTTACTGGATCAAGAAGAGGAAGTGAGAAAGAGTTCAATGGCTCCTGTTGATCTTTCAATAACAGGGAGAGTCAATGCTTTTCAACCTTTCTCTGAACTCATTGGCAAAAAGTTTATAGGAAATTTTGAGTCTGAGATTACCAATGTTATTGGAAAAGTATGTCACTTTTAAAATACTTTTTTTCTCTTCTTTATTTTAATAATTAGTAGTAAATGCATGTTAACATTCAATTTAAGATTTTAAAAATTCATTTACACAACAGTGGTGAGTGCAAAGAACAAGGGTAAATCTTTAAAGTAATTTTTTTTATTGTTGTTTGTCCTTTATTCTACTTGTAACACTCAAATCTTCTTTTAAAACTCTAGATTACACAAATTTTAACTTATTTTAAGATTTTGTAAATCATTGAAGAAGTAAGAATTTTATATTTACGCTATTGATTGTTATTTTATTTATTTCAGATATCAAGTGGTGAAAATGTATCTCTAGTCAGGGCAAGTAGCATGTTTGACCCTTATGGCATCCAAGTTAAAAATATGTTTGGAATAAATATTGGCTCAATTAAAGGAAAACATGCAGTAGTTTTGTCTCATATTTTGGAAAAATCGCTTGCCATCATTAAAGGGTAAATAAAAAAATAAAAAAATGTTTATGATTTTATGTAAAAATAAACTTTTACACATTATATTAAGTGTATATAAATGTATGTTCACTTTCAAAAATCATTGTCACTGTTAATGAAATTCTGAAAAAGGAACAATGATATTAGGTTTGTTAAGAATTTATCTCTGTTCTTATTATGGAGTATTAAATCGCTAAATCCATTTATTAATTATATCATGTTTTTTTTTTTTTAAATTTATGTGGCATAGAACTTGTACAATTTTTTAGAATACATTTAAGGTTATGTTAATTACAACATAATTTTATTAATTTTTTTTCTTTTTAGAAAAGTAATTGTAACATCTAGGAATATTTTCTCATTCCCTTTAACGATCAATCTATGGGGAGATCTGCACAAAGTGGACCAAGTCCTAGATTATCTCAAATCCAATGATATTCCAGTAGAATCACCATTCAATTTGGACGACAGGCAGCACCAACCAACTTCTATGTTTCCAATGGACTATGGTCATGTTCTCTCTTCAAGGACATATGTGAACCCAATAGAGGTAAGAAAACTAATCAAAATTGTTTAGTTACAAAAAATTAAAAAATAAGTTCAACTGCCAATGTATACTTGAAAATTAATATTTTCAAAAAAATAACCATCTTTAGTTTTTATTTTAGATTGAAAACAAATCCATTATTTAACATGAAAAATATTGGTAGGAAGTGTTCTTTCAAGTTAACACTGGAGGATATTTATTTTTGTTTATCATATTGAAAAGCACTATTTGAAAGTAGCAAGTTATCTTCTTATCTTAGATATACAGACGCTCCTTCTATGCAGAAGATAATTGCGTCCACAGACCATGAGAGATGATCTGTTGGCAAGTGATGCAGCAGTCACAGGCCACGGCTATAGGGGTTCCACGCATTACCCCAGCCGCCTAACTATTGTCTAGTTAGGTACCCATTCGGAGCTGGGTGACTCGGGGACTCCTCAGGCCCCGGGAACAAATCCTCGCCTTCGTGTGGATTCGAACTCGTGACCATCTGTACGACAGTCGAGCGCGCTGCCACTCGACCACCGCATCCCACAAGTTCTTAGCTGTTTATACATTGTGTCATAACCACTAGATTAATAATCTTTTTTAAAAGTTTTTATTCTGTTTGGTTTTAATGATTATATTTATGAGATGCTGAAAAGGCCATTTTTTAAATTAATTCATTTATAAATGATATTACATCATTTAAATTAATTGGACATGCATCCAAAACATTATTTTTTGTTTAAGAAATCTATTGTGCATTTTTGTATGGTCTTTAGATGGAAAATGAACTGGATGAAATGTTTAAAACATTAGATGAAGGAGATAAGGTTACAGAAGCGAATCCAGCCCTTGTAAGTACAAATGACTTATTTTATGTCCATTGTGTTAAAGAACATTCAATTTCATTTTTGAAAGTATGAAATAATTTCCATCTCTTCTGGTGGGTATTTCCAAAAAATGTTTTTTAAAAATAAAGGCAATCTTTTAATCCATAAAGGTTTTTAATTTCTAAAAATTGTCCAAGCCTGTGTTTTTAGCATACATGCCTCAAATATTATTATATTTCTTTTGCTGTTTATGTAAATTTTTGGTGGGCAATAGTACAATTTGGCTGATTAATGTCATCTTTTGAATTTTATTTCTTATTGTTTTGTTTAAAGACTATTATTACACAAATTTATTATATAATTTAATAAAATAATTTTTTTTGAGACAAAAATTTTGAATAATGCCTCCCTTATAATCATTGTCAACTAGATTTCTTTTATATTTTAGGCTGTGAGAACACCGATGTACCCACATCAGAAGCAAGCCTTGAATTGGATGATGTGTAAAGAAAATAAAGACACGCTTCCACCATTTTGGAACAAAAGGGGTGATCTTTATGTAAACACACTTACTAAAGAAAGAACAGACAAAAAGCCAGATAGTATACATGGAGGTGAGTAAATGATTTTTTTTTAAATGAAATAATTATTCTGGTTCAAAAATTTAAACATTGTGATCATTGTAAGAGGGAGTCTTAAAAAATGGAATTGTATTGCAAAAATATGTTTTCAAGTATTTAAAAAGACACATTTTATTAACCTCTTTTTGTAAGAATGTGTAACCCAATAACAAAAAACAAGTTAAATAATATTTTTCTAAGACACTGATCAAACCATGTCAATAATAATGTATCACATTTTACTTTTAGCCCACTGAAACTTTTCACATTTTTATTATTCTGTTTCTAGGAATTCTCGCAGATGATATGGGTCTAGGAAAAACATTAGAAATGATCTCATTGATTGTGACCAACTTTGTGAAAGGCAAACCTCTGGCTGAGCCATGTTTGAAAGTTTCCAGAGATCGTTTTGGATCTACTGGGAAGGTAAGTCTGGGCTGCTCCTGTTGTTATAGCCAATGGGTGAGGTCTACTTGAATAAACTTGACTGAAGCCGTAAGCTTGAAGTCTGAAAGTAATTTAATTCTTGATACTTCAAAATACAAAAGATGCAACAAGAAGGTCTATGTGAAGTAAGGACTAAACATGATGCAGGTAATAGACTGATCTCAAACATTCACACTAAAAATTGAGCTTTCACATACACTGCACAGCTGTATTTAAAACAGGGCAAAAGAACTTAAAAGAAGAATACAATTCTTGATTTATCTGGAGCTTTAAAGAATACTGAGAATTCTTATAAAATTCAAGAGGACCCTCCTAATCCAAAAGCTTCACCTTCACAAACAAATTACATGCGTCTAATCCCTACACCAAGAAGAATATAACTAATTAATCTTTCTTTTGAAACTCATTAAAACAGGATAACTTATATATTAAGTTTATAACTTATATATATACTTAAAATTTGGTTATATGGCCTATTTTGAGCTTTAATTTTTATGTGTATAACATCTTTAAATTTCATATCATATTAAACCCATATAATTAATTTTTAAAAATAATTCATATAGTTTAATTCTAATTGTGTTTATTTTTAGTTTATGAAATTCTTTAAGACTATACAATAGGTAAATAATATAATGTAAATTAAAATTTATTGCAAACATAATTGGAATGCAGCCTTAGCTAATATTTAGTAAAGCACAAATTTCTTTTGATACCTATAAGTTACAAAATCATTCTAAAGAGGAAAACCTTTTTTCATGATATTCTATTTTTTTATAAAAATATTTCATTATTGGCACCTGTTTTTTTTTAATTACTAGATACAAAAGTCTGCCTCGCTCAGTAAAATTAAACAAGAATGTGATTCAAAGAACAGCCAAGATAGTTCATCAAGCTCACTTTCATCACCACGACTCATTCTTCCCAACCATTCCTCTCCATCATCTGAAGATATTACTGCTGAGTGTAAAAACTGTAAGTAGAATTTTGTTCATCATTGATTTTTTTAATATGTTCAACAATCTCTTTTACTCCTTATTCATAGCATAAAATGATAACTTAAAGAAAAAAATAGCAAAAATTGTTTTTATTTGACTTATGTATGATAATTTATTGAAATAATATTAAATAAATATGTTCTATTTTAAAAATAAAAAAAGCTAAACACTGACAAAACACAAATTCATATGAAATATTATTAGGATGCAATATTATTGGAATCAATGATTTTTTAAAAATTTCAGTTCAAGTTTTAAATAATGTAGCAGGAAAAATGGAGGATCATGATTCATCATCCTCTTGTTTTGAGACTTCAGCAAATACAGATTTGACAACAGAGATTTTGGAGAGCAAACAATCACCACAACTTGTACTCAATCGTTCAGAATCAAGAAGGTAATTTTATGAACTATTCTTTTTAAAAAATGGAATGGTTTCCTTTAATTAAAAAAATATTTGGTGTTACTTTTAAATTCTCCTGATAAATATATGCATTAATTGACAAAGCAGTTATTATTATATTTTTTTTTTACCTTTATTTTTTATTGCTCCTACTGAACTTCTATTATGTATCAAATTATTATTACACGCTAACTTTTAATACATTTTCAACCAAAATTTTTTATAAAATATATATATACTGTTAACATTTTAGAAAATCTCATGGGATTTTTATTAAGTTTTGAAATATTATTGTGTGACTTCTATTGATTTTCTTTACTGTTGTTTTTTGTTTACTCCAACGCATGTTCCTATTTGTACACCAATGCACAGATTTAAAATACAATGAGTACATTTTAAAATATATAAATTTTAGCAAAATAATGACAAAAAGGTACCTTTTAAAAATATAGCACTTTTAATATGGAAATATTGCCTATAAAAATTACATTTAATAATTTTAAATTATGTAGGAGTTCAAAAAGGTCAATTTGGTGTGTTGATTCTGATGATGATGATAGTGAGGATTTATCCTTGTGTTTAGGTGAGTTCTTACAGTTACAGATGCAGCCAAACTTTTTCTAAGTAAAGCATTGTTATGTTAATGTCAACTAGTTTAGATTTAAATGCTTAACTGGAACCTTGATTGTGACAACCTTTAAACACCTTTGATAAATTTCAGATAAATGTGTACATAAAAATCAATCAGTGGTTTTCAAATCAACACAAATATGATCACTGTTATTTTAGCTAAATTATTTGGTCTTTCTAAATTCATATAGTTTTTATTTGCATTTTTCAAAAAGTAAAAAATTAGATTTTAAAAAATCATGCTTAGGAACCCTAATGGTGCATTTAAATTGATATGCTAAAAGAAAAAAAATAATAAGTTTTATCTCAATTTTAATTTAAAAAATAAGATCAGAAATTTAAAAAGGCATAATTGATATACTCAAAACAATTATTGTTTTTATTTCTACCCCTTCCCATCACCCTGTCTTCTTTTTAACTTGTTTGAAGGAGAAAAAGAATCTTTGAATATTGTTTTTAAAAAAATAGTTCATCTGTTGCTAAAGAAAATATTGAAAAATTAATTTAGGCCCATATTGCAATTGAAACATTTTACTTCTTATGATAATAAAACAAGCTACAATCTTTCAGGAAATGATTTTAAAGGGAAAGGTTTAGGGAAGAAATCTAAAAGTCAAGACTTATTAGAAGCTACAGATCTATTAGATAACTTGAACTCATCACAGATTTGCAACTCAGGAAAACATGAACAAAAAGGAGTTGACCCAAATGGTGATATATTTTTACAAAATAGTAAGAATTTTTAAAGAAAAGTACTTTAAATGGTTTTGTATTTTAATACCCACAGTTTTAAGTCTGAAACACAATGTTTATCCAAGAATTGTTCATTCACAGGGAGAAAAAAAACTAAGTTTATAAATGCTATGTATGTTCTTTTTTTAAACTTCATTATGTTCTGTCTGCAATGTTAACTCCAAAATTTTGCTATTATATTTTTATCAAGCATGAAAATCAGGCTTATTATTCATAACTGTGTGTTATTATTTTGAATACAATAAATACATAAATACAATTATTAATTGATTTAGGAAATTGTAGTGGTGAGACATTTCCACCATGTTAACTAGGCCCTAACAATTACAATTATAATTTTTTATTTTGTTTAGATATCATTGATGACCCCCATCTCATTAGTAATAGGACAGAGCATTCACACAAGAAGCTCACAGAAAAATTTACAGAACAAGGAAACACTTTTGAGGAGGCAATAGATGTGGATGCATTACCAGACAATACAAATACCATGCCCAATAATTCCTTTGATCTTCTCGGTGTTTCTGAGGATTTACAAGTTGTGAAACTTGAACCAAATGATGATAGTGTAGCTAAAGTACAGGAAGCTGCTATTGTAATTTCTGACTGTGAGTTGGAAGTATTTTTCTCATCTATTTAAAAAATATTTATTTTCACTGCAATTTGCATGCCAGAAATATCTTAATTGCATTTTTTTTTAAAGGAACAAACTTTTGAGGCTAAATTTATTTCCTGTCTTACTAGTTAGATTGATAACCTTTTAAAGCAATACATTAATATTTTGAAAAAAAGTAGCCATTGCATAAAACGAATGCCATTTAAATTATTAAAATCCCTTGCAAGGTATAAAGGTCAAACATTTTAGTACACCGAAGATGATTCTGTACTCCTTTTGAATGCATTTAACTTTATTAATTTTTGAACTGGCAATAAGCAAAAATTGAATTTAGTTACTCAGTTTAATTTTCTCAGCGGAAGATGAACTGCCAGATATTGTGCCTCCTTTGATTAGAAAAAAACTGGCAATCAAGAGTAAGTAATTTAAAACTTATTTATAATCATTAAAAAAAATTATGTTACTTTTCTGTGAATTTAAAAAATTATGAATTGAAAAAGGTACAGTTTAGCCTTGAACCATCAGTTTTGATATTTTTGTAATTCTTTAATATAATTAAATTAATAATCCATAATAAATATTTAAATTTCATAATCAATAAATTATGACATCATCTTTATGACACAGAATTTACTCAAGAAGTAAATGCTTATGTTGATAAGGATACTGGACGAACATGTACAAATACTGCAAGAGGAACTCTGATAATTTGCCCGTTGAGTGTGATCAGCAATTGGGTGGTAATTAAATCATTATTCATTAAATTATTAATCCATAATTATTAACGTACAGCATGTGTTCACTCTTGTGGTTTTGTCTTGTAAAAGTTTCTGCTAAAACTAATTTAAGTTTTAAAATTATTTTATTTGTAAATGTGGTAAATTGTTGACACAAACAATTAATTCCTAAATCTTTATCCAATAATTTGACACATATATTTGTGTGATTTAATTTTTAAAGTTTTATCAAAACATTCTTCATAATTGTATTTGCTATATTAGTATGTAATATAAAAGATCTTTAATGAGTTTAAATGATTTTAAGGTAAGAAAGTGTGTAAAATCAATATAAATTTGTATACTACAGGATCAATTTGAGGAACACATTGCTGACAATGTTCTCATCAATCTACATGTTTATTACGGTCAGAAGCGTACGTCAGATATAGAATTCCTGAAAGATCAGGATGTTGTTGTCACAACTTACGCTACCCTTATGTCAGATTTTAAAGTATGTGCCTTTTTTTTTTTGGCTTTAATTTTAATTTGTATTTTAACATTATTTAATTCAGTAAATTTTCCAAAGTACAAAATATTTGGTTAAATTATTAATAATTATTGCTTTATGGAAAGAAAAATTCATTTTTAATAACCTACCAGCAAGCTTAGAATTATACAAATAACTACAAGAATATATTTGTTTATTAAATTACTAGTTAACAAGTAAGATATATATATATTTATTTTTTTTACTATTACCTTTCTCAAAAAAAAAAGCCTTTGATCATTGATCTACAGGTGTGATTGAGAAATATTCAAACTTTGTTTAATTTTTCAGCGTGGTGACTCAAGCCCACTACATCAAATTGAATGGCTCCGAGTTGTCTTGGATGAAGGACACATCATTAGAAATCCTGCTGCCCAGCAAACAAAAGCTATCTTTAAACTCGAGGCAGAGAGAAGATGGGTCTTAACAGGTAATCCTGTTTGTGAAATAAGATTATTGTCATTATATGATTTACAGTTTTTACAAAAAACGTTTAGCTTAAACATTTAGACCCCAAAAATATTTTTTAAAAGTGTATGTTTTGTATCTAACCATACTTCCCAACGTGCTCTGAAATCAATAGCTTAAATAAATTATTTAGAGAATAAAACTTTTTTTTAAACATGGTTTTTCTTTTATTTTAAAGTAGTCTATTAAAATTAATTAAAA
Source organism: Radix auricularia (assembly GCA_002072015.1). Taxonomy (NCBI): domain Eukaryota; kingdom Metazoa; phylum Mollusca; class Gastropoda; family Lymnaeidae; genus Radix; species Radix auricularia. The sequence goes on from MUZC01000128.1 coordinate 205,904, forward strand.
GGTTAAAAAAAATTATAATTAAATAACATATTTTTGGAACAAGTAACTTCATTTATGATACTATTTATTGATATGATTAATTTCCTAAATTCAGTCTCAAGTTTTAAAGTACAATTCAAAATTAAACTAATAATATACCAAATTTTTTAAACACCTTTTCCTCTCTTTGTTATTTTAGGTACACCAATCCAGAATTCCTTAAAAGACTTATGGTCTTTAATAAACTTTCTAAAAGTGGAACCATTCACAGAAAAGCACTTTTGGAATCGTATTATTGCTGTGCCAATGATCAAACATGAGCCTCAAGCTGTTAGGTATGTTTCTTTTAAATCTTTTAAAGCATGGTACAATTTCTATCTTCTCTATTAAAAAAAAAAATCATTAAGGTGAAAATTTCATAATTTTACAATGTTATTAAAATTTTAGACATCCTACTAGATAAGCATGACTGTTCATTGAGATTGAAATACGAGTGGATCGTTAACCCTCTGTGTCAAAATTTTATACTCATATTAATGACTACTAACAATATTGTTTTCAAGACGTGTTGCTCATCTTGTGAGAAACTTGGCATTGCGTCGTACAAAAAACCAGCAGTTGAATGGAAAACCCATTCTGAGTCTTCCAGGACGGCATGTGTACTTAGAGAAAATTACCTTAAGTTCAGAAGAGCGAAGTGTGTATGAAGCTGTGCAGAATAGGAGTCAAGATATTTTTGGAGAGTGAGTGCGAAAGTTCAACAATTCTTATTGACCTGACCAAAATTTAAACAGTTATCTAAAATTTATCTCAGTAAAATTAAAATGTAAAAGTTGTTTTCATTAATATTTGATTGATAGAAAGTTTTCTATTTAACATTCATAGTAATTATTCATTCATTGCTAAAATTGAGCTAATATGTATTTTATCTTATAATCTGATTGGCCTTTCCATTGTTAAAGTTTATTTTTGTTTTAAAATTATAGACAAACATAATGTTAATTGAAAGAATTCAACTTTTTAAAAATTCTTGCTTGAAAATATAATTTTAAAAAAAATCTTCTTTTGAATTCCCAATCCAGTTTCTGTGATGATGGAACTTTGCTCAACCATTATGGAACTATTTTAACCCTCTTGTTACGGTTACGCCAGTTATGTTGTCATTCCCTACTGGTGCGCAAGACATCAACTAAAAATAAGAACCCAGGTTTGTTTTGCAAGATAGTTTATATCAAGTTTTACAAATGAATCATAAATGGTTTGGATATATTTTACTTTAAAAAAGTCTACCATTGTAAAACCTTTCAAGGAGCATAAAAAATTGTTGTGTATTCTTTTAACATCATATCAGGAACCAACCAGAGGCTGATAAGAAAAAATGCCAAGGAATTTGGTGCTATGGGGGCTTTACTCTTTATTGCCCTGTAAATGTATTTATCTTGGTTGTAGGTAATGATTTCTGAACACTGCATTATCTGAAAATAATAATCTGTCTTCCACAAACATTGTTAGGATCATTTTGTTATCTACATAAATAGCTATGTTTTGGATAAAACAAATAATTTTTGAAAATGTCTTCTCAGCCGACTATACAAAGCAAAAAAACCAACATATTATTAGCAATGAATAAGCTTTATGGTTGCTTATCCAAATTTTGCCTTTTCAATCATAGCATTGATAATAGACTTTTTAAAAAATGCAACTTTGTATTAATTTTTTTCATAACTATGCAGATTATGTAAACTTAATAAATAGTTGAACAAGATTTTGGGGTTTAAAAATGAAACAAAAGAGGAAGCTTTGACATAACACCGTCCTCAACAGATGAGGAGGAGAATCAATTTAAATTAATAAATTATTATGTTTGTAAAGATCTCAATAAAGCCTACATATATATATTTTCAGGGCAGGAAGATTCCTTTTTGTATTTCTAAATTTTCTTTACATAGTCTTTCATATCTTTTTCTTTTACTGTGTGACCAATTCATGGGATAAAACATTGAACTATTATTTCAGATGCAGTCCTGGTTGATATTCTTCAAACTGACAACCCCACTTCAGAAGAAGAGAAGCAAAAGTTGATTATTCAGCTGATGGACGTTCTTGAGTCAGGTTCAGATGAGGAGTGTTCCATTTGCCTGGAGAGTCTCAAGGAGCCCGTCATCACAGCCTGCGCTCATGTCTACTGCAGGAAGTGCATCGAACATGTCATCGAAACAAACTTAGTAAGTTTGACATAATAATGAAACAGACCTAACAAAACAGTAGTTTTATTTAATATATTGTTACAGCAAACCTTTATGTTAAATGTTGAAAGTGAAGTCAAAACATTACTTATTTCCCCATACAGATAATTATTTTACTTCTGAACCGTAGCAGTTCTTACTAAGTAATAAATATCCACATAGCGTAAAAAGATACCATCTATTCACATGACCACCCCTCTACTGATCTGTGGTGAAAAAAATATTATAGAAATGTTAAATTCGACAAATTTATTAGGTCAGATAATTTTGGATTTCCTTCATTATTTAATACAAGATATGCTCCACGGAATAGCATACCCGGTAGACTTGCTCATGGATAGTGCAAACAAAGGGGGCAAAGAACGGACACAAACTAATGCACGAAGAAATCAAAACAGTTCGAGTGTTCGTTGGTGGAGGAAACTACAGATGCATTGTTCGTCTCAAGACTTACCCACTAAGGTTATTTACTTGCCCACCACCCTTCACCACATTAGCTTCCCAACCATAAACTGTGATTGGCCAACCTTAGCGAGGGTCAGCCATGTTCGCAAAAAAGGGTCAAAAGAACGTGCACGAACGCACTTATTTTAAAATTTAAAAATAAAATTGCACTTGGGCTTGAACCCAGGACCTTTCGCATGTAAGACGGACATGATAACCACTACACTATAAATATCATGTTCCTCTGTGAAGGAACAAGACAAGAACCATGGTTGGTTTCGAGACATTGGTCGACCTTAGCTTGTCATGCTTGTTTGCAAATGCTCTCTTTGGTGAATTATATATAGAGATATTTACATTTTTATTCTTTTATGTAAAATTTATTTAGTTTCCTTTGCTAGAATTGATAAATTCACAAATTTTAGTATAGGTTTTTGTGAAACTGCATATCTTAACAGAATAAAATATCGTTCATGTACATGGTTTTGTCAATGCCAGGAAGAAGCAAGATGTCCAATGTGTAGATCTTTGGTTAAAAAACATGAGCTGTGTGGTGTCCCTGAGAATGCTGAGAATGGAAATGTAAAACAAGAAAGCTTAGAAATCTCTTCTGATGAATGGAAGTCTAGTGCTAAGGTAAAAATTGATGTTGTTCTGTTTTAATGAAATAGAATGATCCTCTTGGGTATTGACAACACTATTTTTTTAAAAAACTAGATGTAACTTGGGGCGTAACATACGCCACAGAATTGCTCATAGATAGTGCAAAGAAAGCGGGGGGAGAACAGACACAAACTACAATGCGAAGAAATCAGAACAACGCGAATGAACCTCAGGGGGAGGGATAACTGCTGATGCTTTGTTTGTCTGGAAACATGTGCACTGCGGTTAGCTACTTGCCACCTCCCCCATCCTGCACCACCCTAGCTTGCCAAACATAAACTGTGATTGGGCGACCCTCGCTAGGGTCATTCGTCAAGCTTATTTGCACTCGTCTTGTGCTTGTTCTGAATGTATATATACAGATGGTGGATTGAAGTTCTGCGGAATCCGTTCGTTCATTAGAGTTTGTTTTGAAATGTGGTTGTACATATTAATCAGGATAGTGGCAAGGTGATGTCCCATCTGTGTGATAAGGTGGCTGTGAAATTTGTGTGGACATATCAACATTGTCAAAAGATGGCACCAGAAAGTCATCATGTATAAAAGGCCATGATTGGAAGGACAGCTAATTAGCAGGTATATAGACAGATGTGTACTGGGATGTAAACTTGAGGACGTTCTTGGAAGTAAATGATTATATTGGCAGGAAGTATTTCGGACATCGCAATAATTTCTGCCTCACTACCATATACTCCTTAAGTATTCATGTACTGAACAGATTGTTCAGGAGAGTGTATGACTAATTTTTCTGTTACTGAGGACAACAGAAAGCACACCATCGAAGTTATCCCATGTTAAGAAACAAAATGTATAGCAATGTTGCGAATTCATGTTAAAAAATAAAGGGGGAAAAGAACAGGCAAAAACATAAATATTTTTTTTAATTAAAAAATTTGTGTCTTAGCTGGGGCTTGAACCCAGGACCTTCCACACGTTAGGCGGATGTAATAACCACTACACTACTAAATGCATTTTATTATGTGAAGGAACGATAGTGAACTCAAGAAGCATTGTTGGTGTAGATGACCCCCCCACACCTGGCAACCACCTTTGCTTGTCAACCATAAACTGATTGGTTGGTGATCGACCCCCACGAGGGTCATTCATCATGCCCATTTAAGAGAATTATATATACTGTATATAGATTCTATCTATGTTGACATTATATATATATACATTTTATCTATGTTGACATTATATATACTGTATATAGAATCTATCTATGTTAAAATTATATATATATAGATTCTATCTATGTTGACATTATATATACTGTATATAGATTCTATCTATGTTGACATTATATATACTGTATATAGATTCTATTTATGTTGACATTATATATACTGTATATAGATTCTATCTATGTTGAAATTGATTTCTCTGAATTAATTAATAGCTTTTAAAAATCTATTTAAAATTCATTGTGATTATCAATCATGGGAAGATGCAGCTAATGTACAAGAATACATCAACAAGTGAGTTTTGTACAAGAAAACAGACTGATGTATGATGTGTTTGTTTATCATCTGAAATTTAAAAACCTGACATATAGTATACAGAAGAATGTTATTTCATGCTATAAAGCTTCAGTTGTTCTAACAACAGATTGATGCCCTCATGAAAGCCCTCAATGAACTGCGCAGGTCAGACCCTAATGTCAAAAGTGTTATTGTCTCACAGTTCACAGCATTACTGAGTCTACTGGAAACACCGCTAGAGTAAGTTTGGACTTTATTTTATGACATCAACGACATGTTTAATCGGTTGATGATTAATTGATTGGGTTTTAAACACAGTTTAAGGCAGTAAATCTTGCTAAAAATAATTTCCTGCATGGTAGGAAAGGTGCTTAAAGTGTATTTTAAAAAATAAAAATACTAAGTTGGCAACAGCTTTTAAAAAATTATTTTAATATCTTTTTTTTTCCTGTATATAGATTTTAAAAATCAACAAAGGTTTATTTATATAAATTTTGAAAGAAAGAATTTTTACGAGAAATCCTGTAGGCAGAAAATTACAAGATGCTCTTTCTAAGTCTGTTAAATGATTTTGAAAAATTACTATTAAATTGAGTTTTTTTTTAAATCACAGGGAACAAGGTTTTAAATTTGCTCGCTTGGATGGTACCATGAGGGCTAGTGATAGATCAAAAGCTGTCCGTCAGTTTTCAGACAAAAGCCCTGGATCTCCCACAATATTTCTGCTGTCACTCAAAGCAGGTGGTGTTGGTATAAATTTAACGGCAGCTTCCAGAGTCTTCCTTATGGATCCAGTAAGTGAAAGTATTTAAATCATTGATGGGCTAGACTTGGGAACACTTTTTGAGCTCTGAATTTTGTAAATGCTTTTTAGTTTGACAATTTATTGTATTTTTCACTGTCAATTAAAAGCATAAACGCAAATAGTTTGATACAAGTTTTTTTTGTGTGGATGTTTTACAAAATACTTAAGTGGTTGCAACTTTTCATACATTAGAAGTTATGAATTTCTAAGTTTGGTATAATTAATTTAAAATTAAATTAAAACTTTCTTCTATCATATTTGGTCTGAAGACAATCATTTTCTAACTAATAGACCAAGAAATAAACTAAACAAGTTGATGTATTCAAATCTTTTGTCCACTCATTACAAGATTGTGGCATTAAATTACCAACCTACCAATTTGTATATTGTATTCTTCCATTCAGGCATGGAATCCAGCAGCAGAAGATCAGTGTTTTGATCGCTGTCATAGACTAGGCCAAACCAACGATGTTATAATAACAAAGGTACTTAGATTTCTAATATTTTTGGAAAAGTATATGTCTTATTGTGTACCCTTTGGCCTTTCAGTTTAATTTTTTTTTTCCCTGAAATGATCCATTATGTGAAAGCATTATCCTCAAATTCAAATGTGCTTGAAATCTATTACAATAAATCTAATTTTCAGTGTGACTTTCAATGGTTTATTTTTCTGATACTCCTAAAAGAGATTAATTTGTATCTTGGTCTAATTTTAAATTTTTTGTAGATGACATTTTATGATTATAGTTAGAAAGCAGATTTTAATATGCACAACAAAGCTACCTATCTCTTATATGTTTAAAGTCTGCAATAGTTTTTATAATTACTCCTCTAATTAATATGTCTCAAAGAAAACCTTAAAATATGCATAAAATTTTGTCCACTTACTATTGGAATAAAAATTTAAATCATTAAATCCTTTTTCCTAGTTTGTTATTGAAGACTCTATTGAAGAAAGGATGCTAGAGCTACAGGACAAGAAAAGACAACTCATAAATGGTGTTTTGGACAAGAAACTTTCAGCAGATCAGCGAAGAGATCTTAGGATTAATGAAATCAGGACACTATTGAATCTCTAAACAAATTTGTTTTCTTTGTCAGATGTGTTGTTTTACCTTGGGGCTTTCCTCGGATCGAATTTATCTCCCTGTGATCTTCATATTTTTAAAATTATATAACTGATATGCTGTTGATATTTATGAGACATTGATAGATTACCAATTTATAACTTGTATATATTTTATAAAGTCTGTCTAAAAATAAAATCATTTTATGGTGATGACTCAATTAATGTAAAAATAAGTTTTGCTCCATTTTTTAGAATATACTTTTTCTTACAACAGTTATTTAAACTTTTTATACATAAATAATTATATCTTAATTATTCTAAGTGTTTATATATGGGAATAATCATTTTGAATTTAAAACAGTATAAAACTACTTGAAATGTTCATAATTATGTTTATTTAATAACCAACTATGCACAATGAATGCATAGTCATCATATATGAGTATTGAGACATTTTATTGTAATTTCTTCATTTTTAATCTAAGACTTTCCATTATTTCAAACTAATCTTTATAAAAAGTTAGACAAGTAATCATTATCTGATAAAACTGATAACTATAACAAATTTGTCTGAGTGACCAAAGAAAAATGTGGGGAAAGCCATGGTTGCTGGTTGTAATCATTGTCTACAAAAGATAGTGCATTCAATCTTCAAAGAGAACTCAGAACCAATTTGTGATAATTTTTCCTCATTAAAAGTAACTCTATTTTTAAATGTAATCCTTGCGAGAAACTTCAACCATTGATATCAAATGTTCTTTTATGTCTATACAAATTTTTTAATGTAAATAAAATTGAATTTTACTTTGCAATAAATATTGTGTAGATTATATGATCCAGAATTAAGGCAGCTAAAATGACCTGTGGTGCTTAGCGCTATGAGTTTGTGTTTTTGTCTTTATGTAGATATTGTTTTTAAAGGGAATTTTATGTTAAATGAAATCCATTGAACTTACTTTTTTTTTTATCATATATCACTATCACAAAGTGCTTTAAAGAGACATCAGATTTTTATTCATGACAACTAAAATAAAGAACCTTGTTATATGTTTTGATACAGTATTATCATCTTTAAATAATCATAATACATTTTTATTTATATAAGTGAAGAAATTAAATGAAGTAAAATTACTATTTTTCTCTTCTGTTAATAAGTACCTTTCACTTAGTTCTATGATTCTCTTATGAGAATATACCAATTACAGTATCTATGAAACTTTAAATGATTGTTATTTATGGTGAGTGAATATTCCTACCAACTTTGCCTTATGATCAATTTTTTAAATATATATTTCTGATAACCTGACTAAATAATATTGATATACTGTTTAGAAAAAGCGTAAATAAAATCATTTTTTACCATTGCAATAATTTTAAAATGTTTTTAATTATTCTTTCTTATATTCAATTCAACTATTGTCAAAGACATGAGAACTTCCATCATTTTAAAATCGTTCTTTGTTATGTAATGAAGCGCTGTAAAATTATTTTATGCAGAGCTTTATTTCTATATCACCCAATCATTCCATGTTTCTTATAGAATTAATCATATCTCCACATCTCCTTCTTACCCAAGAACTTCAATCCAGTATTATACAATATTTTGAAATTTTTTGTTTGTAATAGAATTTCTTCCTTTGAGTTTCTTTCACGTGATTTATATCATACATGAATAAAAAGAAAAGAATACTTTTGTTATCAAATCATGTAAAAACTCTTAAAAATAAATATTTAGCCTAAGACTAGTATTTAAAAAGTAATAGTTCAGTAATAATAAAAATCATTTATCCTTATTAACGGTCATTTACGACTATAACCACAATAATTTGATTAATTTCTCCAAAAATTTCATCAGTTAGTCAGTTAGGGCCTGAAGTGTATTCATTTTAAAAAGATTTGTAACTAAAAAAATTTTTAAAAAAATTATATATCAAACATTTTTGTTGGGAAAATGTTGTGTTGCTTTGGCTGTGTTGTTATTCTTGAACTGAATTAAATGTACCCATATATTTATTTGCATGTATATATTTTTATTATATGCATATTTTGTAATTTTGATTCTAGAGTGTTTCAAGATTTGTTTCTTTTTCATAGATTTTATTTTTTATGTTTATTAATTCTAGCCAGTTACTTTGTATTCCATTATGCTCCTAAGCATTAATTTATGTGCAAATTTCCATGTCGTGATAAGTTAAAAATTAAAGAAAAAAGTACAACTGTCATATATTTAACTAATTTTTAAGTTTTTACAAGTTTATAAGCAGGGCCGGACTTAGTCTTACTTTGAACCACTCTGTGCAAAAGTGAAAAATAATGCCCCTATGTAATTACAATTTATTGTATATTTTTAAAAAAATGGTATACAGCTTTTCATATTTTTTAGCGAATATCCAAAAGAGAAAAAACTTTAGCTTCAACATTCAAACAGTAATTAACACCTTAATTAGATTTTACTAAAAATGCTTCATTTAAAAAAGAAAAAAACTAGTTGTCCACACACATATTTTAGAGGAACTTTTAGCTCAAAGACTTCTCTAATTAATTTAGAAATTTTTAAGCTGTTTAAACTAATTTTGATGCTGTGCGTCAGCAGAGGTCATGGCTATTCTAGGCAAAATATTTGGGAAACCCACTTGGCCAGTCATTTATGGATTGTTCCAGATAAATTTATGACATGTTGGAGTCACTGGCTCCAAACGTTTTGACATATTTAGACCAAGGGCATGATATAAATTGGTAAAACTATGCAATTGATAGCCACCAAACTAATAAAGAAATTACATGTGTAATTAACATTTCTTAGACACTATAAACAACATAAACCTAGAACAGATGGTAAAAAAAAAGCATCTAGGAAAAATAAAACAATAGATTTAATCTTAACAAACAGACCAGGACTAGTAATAAACGGCACGATAATTCCTGGACCATATTGTTAAGGTAAACAGTACAATAAAAACTAAAATAAACAAGATGCCTAGAAGAAGAATTTATCTTTGGAATAAATGTAATTCAATAAAAAATAAACCAATCAGCAACTAACTTCCAACAAAATTTTCTATGTAATTTTACCACAGATAGCCCCATAGAAGAAATTTGGAAAGATATAAAAACAAATCTAAAAACTATAATGGATGAGAATGCTCCAACAAAACTAAATCAAATAGAATTAACAAATGCTGGTTCAATTCTAAATTTAAAAAGCTATGCAAACAAAAAGAGAACTTTTTTAAGAAATGTAAGGCTACTAATTTAAAAAGGATTAATAAAAAATACTAAGAGATTAAACACTGACTCAAAAAACTTAGTCAAAACCTCCAAAATGAATATATAAACAAAGCAATTACTAAAGATAACAATAAAAACTTATGGTCCTTTAGTTCTTTATCAAATCTTAAAAAATGGAGCCTACTGGAATAGGCACACTTAAAGGCTCAAATAATAAAACTTGCAATGATAATGAGACTAAAGCTAATATCCTTAACATATATTTTTCATCATCATTTTCTGCCTCAGGCGACAAGGAAATTTCAATAAATTTAAATAAAATGGAAGAAAGAGGTAACATAACTGTAGACGAGATCGGTATAGAGTTACTCCTAAAAAACTTTAAAATAAACAAAGCTATTGTCCAAGATGAGGGGCGCGGTGGTCTAAGATGTAGCGAGCTGGACTACCGAACCGCAGCTAGAACCCATGTCGCGGGGTCGAAACCGCGGATCTGGCAAGGCCCCCGGGGCATTGTGCTAACCACACAATCCCATGCTCGTTAGTGGTCTATGAAACTTGTGAACGCTACTTCACTTGCTCCCATGGACCTTCATGGTCTGTAAGGGATTTTTTAAAAAAAATAAAAAAATTGTTCAAGATGAATTGCCTGCCAGGATATTAAAAGAAATAAACTGTCCCCAATCCTTGTAGTTCTTTTTCAAGCATCTCTAAACCAGGGTAAAGTGCCAAAGGATTGGAAATTAGCCAATGTAACTCCACTTTTAAAGAAAGGGGATAAATCAGACCCCGACATATAAAAAACCTGTATCACTTATTAGTAGTATCACCTGCAAATTACTAGAACCTAGAACACATAAAATATAGTAGAATAGTTAACCACCTTGACAAATATAATGCCCTATGCCCACATTAACACGACTTTAGAAAAAACAGATCATGTGAAACACAATCAATAAGTCTAATAGATGAACTGTCAAAAGGTTTAGACAATAATGATCAAATAGATACAATATTACAAGACTTCTCAAAAGCATTTGACAAAGTTCACCACCTTAGTTTACTTAAAAAACTTAAATACTTTGGAATCTCAGGTCCCTTACATCACTGGATCCAAGCCTTCCTATTGGGTAGGGAGCAAACTGTAATAATTAATGGATCTAAATCTGCACCAATAAAGGTTAACTCAGGAGTTCCACAAGGAACTGTGCAAAGTCCCTTAATCTTTTTAATTTATATAAATTATTTACTTAACAACATCTCAATTGGAACAAAAGTTAGGTTATTTGATGATGATTATATAATCTAGAGAACAATTAAATCAGATCAAGATAGCAAAATTTTACAAAAAGATTTAGATTAATTAATAAAATGGGAAACTAACTGGAATATGTCCTTCCACCCAGAAAAGTGTCAACTGCTAAGAGCAACAAAGAAAAAGAAACAAATAAATTCAAAATATTTCATTTATAGAAAAGAACTAACCCAAACTAAAGATGCGAAATACTTAGGAGTCATAATAAATGAGAAACTATCATGGAATCCCCAAGTCAATGAGGTTATTAAAAAAAAATCAAAGAAAACTGTAGATTTTATAAAAAGAAACTTTTACAAATGTAATAAAGATATAAAACTAAAATGCAACCTCACCTTGGTGAGACCTATACTAGAATGTGCATCTTCTGTATGTAACCCGTCCATCACAGAAAACATTGATAAACTAGAACAAATTAAAAAAGAACTGCCAGATTTATTACCGTAGAATAATCAAAACTGACGATTACAACCCCAAAAGTCAAGTCATTAAACCTTGAAACACTAGAGGATAGAAGAACAAAGAGAAAAGTAGTAATTATACATAGTGTTCATAAAGCAATTAATTCTAATTTAGAAATACAACATAAAGATAACTTAATACAACCCTTAGATAGACATAAGGATAGAAACACTTTTATTATTCCATATGCAAGAACAAACACATACAAGTTTTCTTTCTTCCCATCCGGAATTTGGACGTGGAATGGTTTGCCTGAAGAAACCAGGAAAGCCAACACTTTAACATTTAAAACTCTAATAAGAATGCAGGACTAAACACAAACCATGGATAAGCGAAGGATGCAATAATCTTCTGTATAGAAGGAGCTTCTGTAACAGATAGGATAAGACACAAAACCCCACCTCACCAGCTCCATGTTCAGTACACAATTGTTTAGCCTACCCCCCCCCCCCGAAATGGTTGTAGTTAACTAGCTCCAGAATCAGGGCACAATCAACCCACAAACTAGGCATTAAGTGCTTCACCCTACATTTCCAGATTGATAGATAAACATGCTATGAGATGAACTGCAAGAAAGCGCATTTCATTTTTAAAAAAAACACTTACCAATAATTCCAAAATCACTTTACCATTCGCCATCATGATTGTTCCAGCAAGCTATCCAAATTGTGGCTGCAGACATATTCCTATTTCACTTGGAGCTGGTAAGTGGAAAATAACAAATCTATTCAGGGAATATGATTGGCCTCCTAAACCCAGAGGGTCCTCTCCATTTTGATCACTTGCGGTCATTTCATGTGCAGTGGCACATCATTCTCACAATGCAGTCACATGAGCTTTCAGTTTAGACTCCAGGGGCACTTCCAATACCACACCCTGACATCAGACACGCCTTACAGAACTAACTCAATTAATGTTCAGGAAAAGTTCACCAGATTCCCACCAACCTCAGAGCCCAACTTCACCTGAAAAACACCTGGACACGACCTTGTGCCTGAAAAAAAGCGAGTAAATGTGGAGACATGTGCACAGCGGTTGTTGTTACATGCCCCCACCCTTTTTACTATCATCCCTCGCCAACCATAAACTGTTTTTTTCCCGACTCTAGGGTTAGCCATGTTTGCAAAAAATGGGGAAAATAATAGGCACAAAAAAATTTAATTTTGTTTTAAAATTGTTCCATCTGGGATTGAACCCAGGACTTTCTGCGTGCAAGGTGGACGTGATAACCACTACACCACAAATCATATGTTATTCTGCGAAGCAACAACGCAACTGAACGCAAGAAGCATTGTTACCACACACCTTTTTTTTCTTTTCATCCCACTCCACTTGCCCACTTTGATCTTTCTAGCCGGGGAGGGGGGTATTCTAAGTTGCACATGGTCATTAAGTGAATTAGATATAAAGATTAATATTATAATGCCGAAAAGTTGAAATGTTTATGTAGAATTAATTTGAAGTGAAAATAAGAGATGAGCAGAGTATATGTGCTGGAGAAAACATTATGGCAGAATGAACCTGAGATTTAGTGTCACGGCTGAACATAATTTTATCAATGGAGTGAAGAGTATTAATAGATAATAATCTAATTTTAAAAATACCGTCATACCATATGTTCAATACTGAACGCTGTTCTCAAGTGACTGTTATCTTTTTATTTGACAAGTTATAGAAAAAGAGGCCACCCTGGCCTGCATTACAAAGACTTCTGTAAAAAAAAAAAAAGACATGCTACTAGGTTACTAAAGCCACAGAAGGCATCCTCACAGTTAAGAACAAAGAGAGATGACCCAAGAGAAATGCAAGGGGCAGAGGAACAGGAGAGAATGCCATTGTCCCCTGAGGAAAATCGGATGCCTATATGTTTATATAACTCACACATTGAGCCATTATAATAATGGTGTCACTTCAATTATGTATCAATTAAATTATTAAAAAAATAAAAAAATCTTTAAAAGTGCTAAAATGTTTATTCTTTAGGCTTGAATTTTTTTAAATTACATAAATTTATTTACATCCAATCATAACATAACATTATTTACATCTAAATCAAATTGTATTTTAACACTAAATAAATGCATATTTACAGTGGCATTTATTAAGCATTTTTTAAACATTCATTTTTTATAACTAAATTTTAAAAAAATAATAAATTGAAAATAAAATTTGAAGTGTCATCCCAAGGAAATTCATAGGGTTCTATTCTTGTGTATAAATCTAAATTGACACACAGGTTAACTCCTGAAGTAGAATCTATCTAAAATCTAAATTGACACACAGGTTAACTCCTGAAGTAGAATCTATCTAAAACAAATTATTGAACACAGTCACTGATGCAGTTTCTATTTGAAAATGATGTCTTGAACCAGTAACAATAAGATTTTTGTGTGAGGGATGACAAAATGTATATCTGATGTATATCAAGAAAAATAATCACTGCTGCCTGTCTTAAAACATTTATTTGATGGGAAAGCATGGTAAATAACCAACTGTTGAACAATGAGGCAAAGCATAAATTGCATAAATTTTTTGTTAAAGTTTTGCATATCTTCATAAATACACATCCAAATTCATAAATATAATATGCACTGATTTTAAAATATAAAAAATACATGATTAAAAAAAACAAACTGGATTTAAATTAGGGAATGCATTTTTTTTTTCACTTCGTTAAATATCTGTAAAAAATGAAAATAATAACAATTTGTAAGTTAGGAATTCTTTAAAATTGCTGGGGTATAATTAGTATATTGATAAATATTAAACCGGAATGTACACTAAAAATCAGCAGTTAAGTTTAGGCCAAAGTTTTTTAACATAAAACATGATATAAAAATACAAAGATGTGAAATTTATCAAATAATTGAAATAGATTTTTTTTTCAAATATGCCAGATTCATTAAAAAGTTAGATTTCATGTGTTAATTTATCAATTATGTTGTATTATATGAACATGAATAGCATGAAAACATGTGAGTATTTGCACATATTTTTAAAAATCAAACTTGATGAAAGTATATCTATAACACAAATGGCAGCAGATTTGAATATTTCCTGAAGATATTTTAGTAACATTTATTCCAAGTAATTTTTTTCTTATTATCTTCTGCTTTCATTTATGTAAAAAATTAACATTTCCTATTATATCCTTAAAATCAAGTAAAAAATAGCCTTACTTAAAAAAAACGTTCAGCTTTGGCCAAAGGTAGAATTACTATTTTTTTCCTTCCTTTAAAACATTCTTGAATCGCAACTGACTTGATAAATAAAATATAAACATTTGTGTCAAACGTAACTCTCAAGAAACAGAACATAACCAACTAAAACTTCTAAGTTATGAAACATGAAACTAATAGATAACTTTAAAAAAATTCATTTTAAAACTGAACACATTAGGAAAACAGCATTTTGAAAAAGAAAAAAAAAAACTAAAACAAGACTAAAAACAAATCTTACTTCAAACACAAGAAGGCCTGTAGAAAATATTGACTCATTAATATGTAAATTGAATCACATCATTTAAAGATGGAATGTAATATTTCAATATCGGATCAAACATAATTTAATAAAGCTAAGAATAAGCAAAAGCTGGTTGGCCTTTGAGCAAAACAAAAACTGCAGAAGTTTTAAAATCAAATATACACAACATAAGACTAACTACTAAATTTTTTATCAATTTTTACTTCAGTACATATTAATAGAAAACTGAAAATCCACTAATGCTGTAACGTCAACAGTTGTTGAGAATATAATTTTATTGTTCATTACACTCATGTATCTAAACAATTGTTATTAGAATATAACAAGTGGATTGTGTCCTTATGTTAAATAATTTATTTTTTAAATTAGGACATAAATATGTATAAAAATTCATCTCAATGACAAGTAACTTGCATTATTGTATATTCAGATCACATTTTTACTTAAAAATGGAATGAAAAAAGTATAGATTACACAAAAAAAGTATTTTTTTAAAAACCCAACAGATCTATGAACAGTAATATCTAGCTTAACTTAAATATATACAGTACCTAAAATTCAAAATTAAAATATTAATTGTTCATGCATCATAACAAAAATAAATAAATATTAACATGCACTAATGTCAATACCATTATTTCTTATCATCACACCATGTTAACTTTCTGTATCCTCTCAACCACAAGATTTACACTGCTATTTGTTTTCAGAACTGCCACTGCCTGGTTGTGTTCTATTGCTTGAAAGTCAACTTTGTTTACCTATAGTTTTTTAACAAAACATATTTTTATACGTACTGTTGAACAATTAATTTTTAAAAATTTGTTAATACTAAAATATTTAAAATTAACTTATAAAATATCATATAAATAATAATGAAAGTTTTTTTAAAATAAAATTATTCATATTCTTAGAAAAAAGTTATTTTAGGGAGGAGTTTCAGGATTTTATTTTTAATAAATAAGTTATTAAAAGGTCTGGTTTTAAACTGCAAAATTAAGTAAGTAAATGTAACTGTAACAACCTACCTCTAAAATTTTATCTCCAGGTCGAAGCAGCTTTGAGGCTGGTCCATCTGGTATAACTTTTGTAACAAATATGCCCTAAAAATAAAGATTTTTGTCAAGTTTAATTACTATGCTTAATTTCCTTAACACTAAATATTTAATTCAACGCTTTTTTCTTCATTAACAAAAAACAGTTATTTTAACATTTATAAAGCATATTGTTAAAATGTAGGCCTTCAAACTTCAAGCTAAAAAATATGATTATAGCAAACACTAGTATCTTTTTTTTGTTAAAATATCTGGGCTGTAAGCCACACTTCTACTTGAAATACAGGAAGAGCACAAGCTTGAAGTCACTTGAAATACTAAATAAGAGGAAGAGATAATTTGACCTAATACCTGCATTAGAAACAGTTTTCAAAGCTTTATCTTATCTTATCTATACAGACGCTCCTATGCAGAAGATAATTGCATCCACGGACCATTAAAGATGATTTGTTGCCAAGTGATGCAGCGTTCACAGGCCACGGCTATGAGGGTTCCACGCATTACCCAGCCACCTAACTAGTTTTAGGTACCCATTCGGAGTTGGGTGACTCAGGGACGCCCTAAGCACCGAAACATCCTTGCCTTCACATGGATTCAAACCCGTGACCATTGGTACCCCAGTCGAGCGCGATGCCACTCGACCACCATGTTCCATTGGATTATAGATTTATGGTTAATTCATAAGAAATGTAAAAACTAAGTGACATAATTTACTCGATAATTTAAATACAAACTCACAATATCATTTGCTCTATATGGGTTGCCATGGGAACCAATACCACCTGCAATTGAAAACCCCAGGCCAGGATTTTTCTTGATTGTTATGCGAAACTGAAAATTAAATGAATAAAATGGAGAATTATCTAACCATTAGTGTTATAACTTTGTGAGATATAAAAAAAATACTATGTTAAATAATGTATAAGTTGTGTGAAAAGTATGGTTATTAAACCTTAACACAAAAAGTATTATTTAATTAAATGAGGGATTAGACTAATTGCTTTTAAAGACAGATGAACATGGTTTCGAAAAATAAAATTCAAAGTATTTCAAAGTGTTAAAAAGTAATGAGGGGCTAACAATTAGCAGCATGCTTAAACCATGACTCTCTTGAAAACTGAAAAGTTCACGTTTTGCACATAAAGATACTGAAACAAATGGATTCTAGGGTGACCATTTTGCTTATAGAATGAATTCAAAATTTAAAAAAAAACAAAATATATAAGAGTTTCAGGCATCATTGTCAAAAATTTAAAATACATAAAAGCTAAACATTTTTTTCTTTTTTCAGCACTCACCACCAGTAGTAAAATAAAGTAAGTGACATAAGAATTTTTTCAAAAATAAGTGTGTTGTTGGTTGAGAGAGGAATGTTGGAAGGGGAGCAGATAGCAAAAATAGACCAAGGGAAGATACCTCTCTGTTTTTTGTTGTTGGTTTCATGGTTTTCCTTGTTTATACTAAATACAGGCATATAAAAATATATATATACTATATAAATATTTTTTAAAAGCCTGCACTCTGTAAACCAAAATTAAATTATTTGAATATTGTTAAACATGTAGCAATACTATATACATGGCACTAACCAAAGTTTTGACTTTTCCAATAAAACCATTTATAATTACCTGTTCTTTATGTTCTTGTGTTGTAGAATCTGGAGCTGGCTTAACATATTCCTTTACGGGAGGGTTCCCAGAATTTTTCACAGGGGTCATTCTTTGTGACGGGGGTGTCAATGTGGCCCCTGAGCTGTGAGATCCTGGTCCGGGCCGTATTGGATATCCATCCGCTTTAGTCTTTGAGTAATTTCCAATGGATTCATAAACATGATGGTGTCCATGTCCATATCCACTATCTGTTGAGCTGGACACCTGGGATGATTGCTCCTGATTTGGTGTCATAGCAAAGTCTTCGTAATTGGCATTTTCCAAAGATCCTGTATAAGGATC
The DNA here is from genome assembly GCA_002072015.1 of Radix auricularia. Taxonomy (NCBI): domain Eukaryota; kingdom Metazoa; phylum Mollusca; class Gastropoda; family Lymnaeidae; genus Radix; species Radix auricularia. Next base: position 224,086 of record MUZC01000128.1, read on the forward strand.
ATAACCTCTTTCCTGCCTTGAACTTGGCCGCCCTGATCCATAAACATTACTGGGAGACTCCCGAGATGATGATCGGTTGTGTATATCACTGCGAGAGTCTGATGAATCAGAACGGTCCCTGGTTCTGACTCCACCAACAATGTGGTAGTTCTGACCAATCTGAGAAGCTGAGCCGATGTGAGATGAACTGCTGCCTGATCGACTGGTCTGATTGTCTCTTACACTATATCGACCTTGACTCCTGCGATCAAGGTCGGCATAGTCTGAAAAACTCAGCTTCTCCCGTGGAGTTGCTGGGAGTTCAGGAAAAGGGGTGTTGCCATGGAAACCACAAGGCGATGATTGAGATCTGTTGATGTTTGGTAATGGCTGGCCACCTGAAGCTGTTGCCAGCACCATGGCTGTGGCCATATTGGAAGTTGTGTGTGGCGAGTCAACACGACTTGAAGATGAGTCACTAGAGAGTCTCTCCGTTCGTGGGCCAGGTGCCCTGGTGTCTGAAGGTCGTCTGTAGGGGGGAGCTGGGTTGTAAGGTGGTGGTGTGCTTGCAACTTGTCCCTGGGGTAACTGACTAGGCTGTGTGATGAGTATGTTAATGTGTTAAAATATATTTTAGATTTGTGCAGTTCTTTTTTAGGCAATATGAAACACATCATTTTAAATTTATTGGAGATGCACTTTCTATCAAATGCAATAATTGTGACAAGAGAAAAACCAAAGTCGAATTTATTTATATAAGAGGGACTTTATTGATTATAGTAATGAAAACTCTTTTGGATACACAAAAATAATAATTAACCATCTGTTTTTGAATAACTTGCATGACTTTAAAAATTCTTTTCATGGACTTTTAAGGCTGACAAGAGGTAAAGGCACGCTCCGTGTCTCATGTGTCTAAACAGAAACACTAAAAGATCAAATGATTTTAAGGAAGGATTTTATTATTGCTTCCACTAATTTTATTTTTAAACTCAACAACTGTAAGCCAACGGCCTCATTTCTTGGCCACAAACAATCCTTTCAGCATAAAATAAAGAACCATTGAATTATAATTATTTTTTTCTTATTTGTTACAGATGATCCTTCTGTAGAGAAGATTATTGCATCCTATGCTTATCTAAGATTTTTTCTTAATGTTGAATTTAATTTCAAAGTAATTAAACACGTCAATTAAAAAAAAAGAAGATTAAATAAACAATTAACTCTCAACACCGATTGAAAATAATTTTTCATTCAACGTTCAAAAAAAAATTTGATTACTGTCAGCCAATGTTCCGTTTAAGCAGCTGGAGTGCACGGCCGCGCAGATATCTGACAAATGCCAACAGCAATTTGGAATTAACTGCGCAGCAAATTTAGTAAAATAATGCCCCAAAAAATGGATGCTGTGCAACTTTGCACATGAGTTTTTTTACTTTGCACTTGAAGCAATGAACCTTAGCGGGGACATTGCTGTTAACTACTCCGCAGTACACAAATATAAAAAATGAAAACTTAACTCTTCAAATCCAGATTTGATTTAGAAAGTTTGTAGACTAAGTTATTCAAAGTTGTTTTTTTACCCCTTACCTTCCCCCTATGATCTTGCCTAATTGAGAGTACCCAAAACAAGTATTCTTTCATGGTGCTTATTTAAGATCTTTAACATCTTGAGGACATATTTTTAAAGTTATCGGCAATGATATCTTGATATTTATCACTTTTTAAAAGAGAGTTACATTTTTTTTTCTTCGATTTATTTTATGTTAAAAAAAAGATAATGAACATGAAATGAAAAAGCAATAATATCATTTAGTATTCAATATAGTAAACTACAGATTTAGTAAATTCAATACCTACCATATTTTTTTGCATTCCTGCTCTTTCTTCCAGGACAGTGTATAAATTATTCCCCCTGCGATCCCTTGTAACTTGACTGGCAGCTCCAGCCTGTGTCTGCAGTGAGTTCTGGTTCAGGCTGGGTGTGCTCTGGTCAACAAAACTGTCCTTATTAAACACAGGTGGGGAGGGAGCGATGACGTGTGAAACATGTTGTAATGACTGGTTACTGCCACTCAAGCTGCCCAGGTTTGGCTTAGGGGCCACGGGTGGCGGTGGACCCCCTGCATTTTGTGGGGGCGGCCCAGGCCCCATCGGACTCTGTAACTGTGGGCCTGGGTTTAATTGTATTTGAATGGGTGCCCCGACCGGATTAGGTTGCTGAGGATTGAGTAATGGCTGAAAATAGTCTTCACCCAAAAGTCTTTCATTGGAGGTATTCCCCTTCATATTTGCGGCCGGATAATATTCATTCCCAGGCAGCTGTTTATAAAATTCCTCATTTGATACTGTACTGTTGGAGTCATGAGTGGCATTAGAATTGTTTGTCCTTGCGAAATCACTTCCTGCCAGCATGGCATCACTAGTTCTTCTGTAATGCGACTGATGGGCACTTCGGGATCTCCCGTGATGCCGAGGTTCTGAACGAGATGGAGAATGTGGACGGAAGCTTCTAGATGATTGAGGAGTCGTGACTATAGAAGGACCAGCTGAATTCAAATTGTAGCTAGCGGTGCCATTCAGTTGCTGCCCGGGTTGGTGTTTTTGTTGAAAAGCAGCAGCTGCTGCGTTGGCTGTTGGAAACAGGGTTCCTGTTCCATAGGCCTCTAGGTCGCTAGCATAACCAGCGCCATCTCTCCTCCTGCTGCCATGATGATGATAAGGCAGAGGCTGGGAACGTATAGAGAGGATTTCAGAGTTAGCCCCCCTGGATCCGTCATCTCCCTCAAGTCTAAAGCGTATCTCTCTGTCACTGCGATATCCAGTGTCCGAGTCATAATCTCTCATTCTCCTGGCACGTCGCCCTCTATGTCTGTGAACGATCTGTTTGTTATAGAGATCTTCATATGTTGACAGGCTGCTCTGGGCCGGTTTGGCTGATGATGACCCTTCTCTTCCCTTAGGTGTGGTCAAATCAGGAACAGACCCTGACCTTCGAGCAATGCTGTCTTCTCCTGATTTACCTAAATGACGAGAGACATGAATGTATTGACACTTTAGAAAAACCCAAATAAAATTGAATTAAATCTCCCACCATAAAACTCGACTGCTAAAATATAACACATGGTGCCTTGAATGATGATGGCAAACCTATGCATGTGAGGCTGAATGTTTTGGCACAATTAAAAAAAAATTGCTTGTTTTGCAAAATCCACTTTTAATTACCTTTCCTATCCTTATTTCTTTCATCTTTCATTATATCTCTAATATCTCCATCAAAGTCCGGCATAGAAAGCCTGTGTTGCATTCTGGCTTTGTCTTTTATGATTTTTTCCTAATCAACAGAAAATAAAATAAAAATGAGCAAATAAAAGCACTGTTCTTGAAGTCAGATTATAATAATTCTTTAAAACTGTCTACTTTGAGATTTAATTGAGAAAGGCACAGGAAGCTAGTGTAAGCATGCTCAGATTTCCTTAGACATTATGTTTCTAGAATTAAGTTGCTTACAGGGATTTATAAAATAACTAGGGCTGTTAATCGATTAGTTTAAATTTAATCCTTAACTTTTGAGAAATTACCGAATAATTAATCAATAATTTTAATTAAAGCTGAAAATAAGATTATGACGTCATTAAACTGATAAGTTCATAAAATGCTGATTGCTTAAGTATTTAATTAAAAATATTATATTTTTAGGAGATATTTATGTTTAATTATAAGTAGTTCGCTTAAATGTCAATGAATTTTAATTTAGTTTTTTTACTTATGTAAAAACAATGTTTATTTTTAAAAAAATCATTCTCCTTATAAAAACTGCTTGTTTAATAATTCGAAAAAAATTATTGACAAATTTTACGATAATTTTAATCTCTATTTTATCGATTAAAATAATTTTAATTGGTAAAACATTTTACCGATTAATTGAGAAATTAATCGTTATTTTCCGCAGCCCTAAATTTAACCATTACAGATCTTGATTGACATTTTTTATATTATTTTGTTCATTCCAAAAACAGTTTGATGAAAAAGATGTTTGCCAACTTACCTTATCATATCTGTACAGTCTGTGTGACTCCTGCATTCTAGGGGACGTCGGTTTAGTGATACGTGCTTCCCTCACTTCTGAATGGTCAGCTGCAGTCCTTGGGTACCCAAAACCATGCTGCAAGTCCAAATGTCATGTTTTAAAATTGAAACAAACAGAAAGTGTGTTTTAAGAGTATGTTTGTTAGAACCTCTTTATAAAATATTCAAATTCAAACTTAGAAATGTTTTACAAATGTCATCATATGTTTTAAATCAATTTGTGTCAATATTTTTTTTAATTTAAGAAAAAAAAATTATTAGTGGAAAAATTAATAAAGATATAAATTATGAAAAATTAGAAAAATCAACAGGTGGATTGAAAAGTTATTGAAATGAATTATTAATAATTACTTTGCAAGCTTTTCAACATATTTTAACTAAATGAAAATTTTTTAAGCTAACTGAAAATAATGAGAAGTTATAATTTACATTTTAATGGCAAAGAAAGAGGCAATAAAATCAGATGTTTGGAAATTGATCAGTTTAAAAAAAAATATCCAAGTTATTAACCTCATCCAAGGGACCTGAGTGGTCAACATGGTCAGCACTACCTGCTCCAGGCAGGTCACCAACATTGATCATCTGTCGCATGGCAAGGTTACGGGCGTGTCGAACTTTCTCTCTCATTTCTTTAGGGTAGGGTGTTGGACAGCGCACCAGTGTACCCTGGCAAGACAGCATTAAACAATCACATATACAGATAGCACTAAATAATTGCAATGAAATCTTGATTCTGGCACTATGGGAGATATAAACATCATTTAACCATTTTTAATCAACACAAATTCTTGTTTCAAATCGTAGTTTGTCTGTAAAATTCTTGCACAGTTTTATTAATAGATGTTTTTAAAACAAAAAGGACCTTTATAATTGAATTTTTAAATAATTTTTTACTTTAATCTTTGTGACAATAAATCTGATTGAGGTGAGCCATTACAATTTGGGAGTATAGAAACTAGGTATAAGTCCAGTATAAGAAGAAACTTAAAACACAAATAGAAAAGTTCAATATCATCAACAATAACATCTCAGCTATAGAATATATGATATATCTATTGGTTGAATATTATATCAAAATGAAATATTCCACTGATAAATTTAAGCACTAACCTCGCCATCAGAGTCATCAGCAAAGTCAAAATGGATGAGTTGTCTCCTCTGCCTCTCATCATCCCACATGGAGGCATGGAAGCTTTCATTGTCCCCAGTGGGATCCCGCTCATCTGAGGTAATTTAAAAAAAATGTTTTTATGTATCTCTATGTTCATCTTTTTATATATATATACTGTAACTTAAATTTTTCAAAACTTTGGTATTGATAATTTTACTGGCATTGAACCCGTTTCTAAGTTTTTGAAAACTAATGTTTATTAGATAAGAACAAAAATTATATTTTCTAACATTTCTAACACTTTCAGGCCAAAATAATAACAGATACGGCTTATATTAACCACATGAGCACAATTTAATTAAAAGATGTGTACAAAAATACATCTCATGAGGTTTTTATAAAAAGATGCATATGTTGTACATTTAAGATCAATACATATGATTATTACAGCTTACCATTTGGTTCACCAGCCCCTTGAGGTAACAAGTAGCAGGTGAGGATCTTTCTTCCTGTGCCAGGTTCGTTCTCAGACTGTAAAGTGATCAGGGGGCGGGTCTGTTGATGAGGATTCATTTTTATATAATATGTTAATTGGCACAACAAGTATTCAGAACACAAATCCTCTGTGATCATAAAAAAATGTGATGTTCCTATTCTTTACAGGGAGAACCAGGTTTAATTTTAATCTTTATCGACAAGTTTTACTACTTAATTTTCTAACCTGGTTTTCTGTTAGCCATAAAGCCTGCAGTTCTTTTAGTTTGGTGATAGAGAATGGAAGGTAACGAAGGCAGTTGTCACTAAGATTGAGGACACGGAGGCGTGGAATCCGGCCCAGTTCATCTGGGATGTAAGTAAGTTTATTGCTGCGTACAGACAATACTGTGATTCCGCTGCAACTTCCAATCTGAAATTTGATATGACATCATATTATATAAAGAAGGAATCTAAAGAGGGTTTGAATTCCCTTTCGTGTCTCCTAGCAAACAAAAAATAGTTCTAATAGGTGAGACAGAAAACAGATAGGTGGAGATAGGGATATGAACAGTAACGGTTAATTATTAACTTAAAAATTTTAATCGCAAATTAATTTGATCAATTTAAATTCTATTAAAATTTAATAAAATATTTTAAATTTTAAGAAAATATTTCTAATAATTTTTTCCAATTTATTAATAACTTATATTTTTTTACTACATACTTTTCCCTCGTATAATTTATTTACACGGGCATATGTAAACAAAAAGTTTTTCTTTCTTTATTCTTGCATAGCAATAATTTGCTGTGTTACGACACAAAATTTGGGAACCATGAATTACCACGACTTAACAAATTTCACGAAATAATGTATCGCAACTTAACAAGATCTATTTATGCATTATAAAAGTATAATTAATCTAAATAAATCAATTCCAATTTTTTTTCTCGATTAATCAAATAAAAAAAAACTTTCAGTACCAGCCCATGGGGAGGGGATGCAGAAATATTCTGCGCTGACATTCTTTAAGTTTCGGTTTTATTGAAGTATTTTTTAAACGAGCATCAAATATAAAATTATATTTAAATCTAAAAATAAAAATGTAGTTTTTATCAATGATTAAGCCAAATTTATATCTGTATTGTTAAAGATGTAGATTGCTGTTTAAGATCACCACAGCTATTAAAGAAATTTGAAGACTTTGAAATGTTTTAAGCCGACCCTTTTCCTTGACCTTTGTTAAAGCTACGTTTATTACCTCTGCAGGCAGATATTTCAGGTAATTCTCATCAGCATAAAATGTGCGCAAGTTTCTCATCAGCCCTATACTGGCAGGTATATCTTCTAGATCATTGGCGCTCACATTCAGTTCTGATAATGATGAAAGGCTGCGTGGATATATAAATTGAGGGTCACACACACAAATGATATTTTTCTTTTAAAAATGATAGGCTATTAATTTTTTTTAATCAAAGCAATACTATACATAAAACAACATATCTCCTTTGTATTGTATAAATAAATTCCATAAGATTGCGTTATGAAACTTACCCGCCCAATGTTTTGGGTAGTGATGTTAACTGGTTGTCATCTACTTTCAGGGTCGTGAGGTGACTTAAATTACCTGAACATAATTTCACAATTTCATTATGTAAATTCAGAAATAAAAATGTGGGATGAAAAACTTTTAATGTATTTATAACAACAAAAAGAAAATGTTGATATTTTGTTAAAATTTAATCTTCCTATAGTTTATAAATTTAGTTAATAAAAAATTAAACAATTATTAAACAAGTTGATGTTCCTTTTAAATTTTTGTGGGGATTGGTTGGTGTGGGGAAGGGGGCAGGGGACGTTGTTTTGAGTAATAATGAGTACAAGCAACCTCATAAAATCATCTTGAAAATAACCAGAACAGAAAATTGAAACCTTTCAAGTGCATGGAGTTTTCAGTAAACATGACATTTAAGAAAACTACTTTCTTCAAAACTTAATTTCTAAACAACATTTCTGTTAGATGATAAAACAAAGCAATGAATAATTCTCACCTATGGAGTCAGGTAAGGCCATAAGATTGTTAGTTGTGAGGTGAAGGTCAGCAAGTGCTGTGCACCCCTCAATTTCCCCTGGTAAGTCCTGGAGTTGGTTTTTGCTTGCATCTAGAAACATGAGTTGCTTTAAATTTCCAATGGTCTGTTGGAAAAAATAATTGTGAAGAATCAGAAGAGTGAAAATTCTGTAAAATTATACTTAACACCTGTCAGAAAAGGCCTGGTGACAAATGAAAACATATAGAAAAATATTAGGTTAAGTTCCCCCCCCCCCCACATCTTTTTTAGTCCTACATACGTATTATTATTTTTTTAAATCTGCTAAAATTATTCATAAATTTATCATACTTAAACTAAATCGGATTAACTTTTTTTTATAGACAAGATTCATACAAATTTAAACAAATATTCACTAAAGAAATCAATATCAATTAAACATGAAGATTTAAAAAAAAATTTTGTTAAATATTCAATATTGGTCTTAAAATAAAAACTAGGGGAATCACAGTTCAATCAATTTCAATAGCCAACTATTTAAACAGCTGGTCTTCTACTTGATCAAATACTAACACCAAGATTTCTGTGTACTTACGTGTGTTATTGTAGTTATCTGATTATTGTCACACCACAACTCCAGAAGGTTGGTCAGACCCCCTATTACATCCGACTAATGAAAGATAAATAACATAAAACAATTACTAAAAACAATGGACATCAATTAATTCAGTGCTTCTACTTTGTTTGAAAAGCATGTTGAATTTATCATTAACGAAGAATTACATAATAATCATTTATAAATCAAATTACACTAGAAACTAGAAAGCAAAGTGTTGTTTGAATCAAGGTTAAATTATGCTTCCAAAATAGAATTCATGTAATACAAATCTTAAACTCTTAATTTAAAAAGCTGGGATATTTAAAATAACATGCATTTAAAAAAGTATAATAATTTTCGATAAGAATAAAAGTGGTATTTGGAAGAAAAGGGTAATATATGGCTATAAAACCTTATTTTTTTCTTTCTAAGTCTTATTCAAACTTACGAGCTCAGTGAATTCATTATTGCCAATATCCAGCCGCTCCAGTTCTACCAAACGACTGAATGATCTCGGTAAAGTCTTCAGGTGATTTTCTCGCATTTCCAGAATTTTTAATTTAACCATTCTATGATTGGATATAAAAAAATTGCATGGTTTAATTGAACATTGCATAAAAAGTGAACAGGATAAATATTTCTAGACAAGATTTTTAATTTGATAATTCAGGTCTCTTTCAAAATTTTTTCATAGGTGTTTTCAAATTAACTTATTTTGCGCAGTGGCGTAGCTAGGGGGTTGCGGTGGGGTGCCCCGGGTGAGACCATCAGGGGGGTGACACCAGACTGTAAAACTCTATATATTCCCGTTATTTGGTACTGGAAAACTCGGAGGAGTTCTATTGGTTAAATCATGAGGGGGTGACACCATGAGCTACCGCCCTGGATGACACCATGAGCTACCGCCCCGGGTGACACCATGAGCTACCGCCCCGGGTGACACCAACCCTAGAGACGCCTCTGATTTTGTGAACTTCTCCTACCTCCCAAAGCTGCCAGGTAAATAATCCAAGAATGTATCATTCAGGAAAAGGTGAGTCAAATTGGCAAGTTGAGTGAAGCCTTCTGGCAACCTGAGGAAAGACAAATGTTAGATTGTTTACTGAATGGAAAGTTAAAAATTCGATTGCTCACATCTCTTTTTGAAGTGCCAGCGACCTCTATTATTCTGATCATTATGGCTCCTGTAAAAAGTTATGGTTTTGCATATAAGTCAATAAATATAATGCTTTGTGGGGCTGCTCATTGGGGTATTAAAGGCGTGATGTTGGGGAACAGGAAGCAGTAGGCACAGATGCGTCAATCATTGTCGCCTCTTGGACAGTCAAATATTCGATGATCTAATTTAAACTGAATATAAAATGCAATGGTTTAAGTGCAAATAAGTAAATTCTGAAGCCTCCGCAATATATTTCAACGAGAAGCATCCCTTGAAAATCAATTAGGGTGGAAACCTATAAGTAATGTTGTCATCGCATTTCGAATAGCCACTAATGGTGGAAATGGGGAAATTCATTCGTTTAATAATGTGAGGACATGTATTTTCTTCAAATAACTTATAAATATCCATTTTAAAAAAATATATTCCCAATCCCTCATCTGTATATGTCGTATCCAAAGCCTCCTGATATCTGTAACGGCGCGGGTTGAAGACCCAGATCACAAAGACGGTAGTATTCTAAGTATGTGATCTAAGCATGACCGGGTGCCCACGCTATTCTTTTGTGTGTTTTCTCTTACAGAAAACTCTTAAGTATGTTACAGCTGCTGCAAGTAACAAATCAAACTTTTTTCTAGTTACTAAGATGTAAAAATTTCGATTAGATCTCAAAAGGGATTCCCTTGAAATGGTAATATTATAAGTACGAAGATAGACCCAGTATGTAAAAACGTGTTAAGTTATGTACATTTTAAAAAAATAATAATTAAAAAAACTAAGAAGAATTAAAAGAAAAGCTGTGTTCTCTCTACTGTAACCAACTAGACATGCACTGCCGGTAAAGTCGTGGACCGTAACGAGCTTCACGGCTGCATTTAGCTTTTCAGAAAAGGCAATTATAAACGCCATGTTATTTTTGGACGACTTTACGACTAGAAGTAAAAAAAAAAAAAAAAAAAAAAAAAAAAAAAAAAAAAAAAAAAAAGCAAATGAACCGCCCTCTCCTCGTCTACACAGAAGTCAAAACGTTACGTTCATATTTGGGACACATGCTTACGGCAGCCATGTTTAAGAGCAGTGTCAGTTCTGATCTGGGTGTTGTGACAGGGAAGTTAAAACAGCGGGACGTAACTACGAGGATGTGTGGAGAGTGACTTTGATAGGAGGGATACGGTATCTTTAATGAGGCAGATAGCATCGGATCAAAGATAAACGGTGGATTTGGGGGGGGGGGAGAAAATTTTCGGGCCGCTCTTTGAATCACGTACAATGAACTCGAAATGAACTCGAAGTTAACTCATTGCCGGAAAACATTAACGAGCCTAGACTCTTCCATAGTTCAAAGTTGAACATTAGCATTTCCCATTCGTGTTCAGATTATTATTTCTTCTTTTGTTTATAAATATAAACCTCACCCCTTCCCACATAAAAACAAAAGACGCGTCGTTATGACCACAAACATTATCGAAACGTATTTAAATGTGAGAATAAATGTGTATATAGTATATATAATTGCATAACTTCATAAATCAGACGCCAGGACCAAAGTTGCTCCCAACAAATGTCTTAAGCCACAAGACATGGCCAAGGACTCCCAAGTTAATCCCGATAGCACCCCCGCCCCACCCCACCTATCACCCGAACAACAACAACAACAACAAAAAGCTTTATGCAGTCCCATTCTGTATGAAAATGAGTACATAGCACATAGAATAACACACCCTGCAGGTATCCTGCTACGGAGGTCCCATTCTCAGCTCGTACGCCGCCCGTCTATTCACGGAAACCTTCAATCTGTCGCGGCAAACTGCCGACTTCCCCCGGACACAATCAAACGCTACGTTGGATACGTGGGCTAAGTGGTGACATTCTTTAGTGTTATGGGTGGGGGCGGTGGGTTGCAGTACGGTGACGAGGAGTTTGGATGAGGACAGAAGACTTTGGACAAGTTGAATGGAGTGAAGTTTGGTGGGGTGGGCTGGGGCGGTCGAAAGACGTCACGATAGAAGAAACACGTGTGAAAGTCAGGGTATCATGGTGAATAACGGATAAAAAGTTTCAGCTAACTTGGAGCAAAGTGGCGACTTTTGAGAGCTCTTAAATAGTGACTGGAATAGGCGAGAGTTTCAGAGAAGGCTAGTGGAGCTGGCGTACTGTTTTCAATGAAACAAAAATTAGCCAGAATTCACATAGTGGGCTTTTAGGAATAAAAGCATGCCTTTTGGTGGTATTCTAAGCAAAACTGCATTAGTATCGCACCAGTTGAAGAGGGGGGACACAAACGAGTTTTGGTCCGAGGCCCTAATGGAAGGGTCCCCATTTTTAAAATTATTTTTAAATGCTGATGTGCGCGCAGAAAGCAGAGGGACCCACGCGCAACCTGTTCTCTTGGACCCACTTATTTCTGGGGGAGGTCCTAACACAATGTGGAAGAGTAGACACATCAAAATGTCTGGTGAAATTTAGCATCAAGTCTATTTCATCCAGATTAGTAAGATGAAGTTAACGCTTCGTTGACCGACATTAATAATAAGTTGTGACACATTTTTTTTAAATGTGGGAGTTCTTTGATATAAACAAACCGAGTTTGCTTGAAAATTAACAAATTATTGCGCTCTAAAAACGTTATCAATTCTCAGATATTATAGACTTTAAAAAAAAAAAAAAAAAAAAAAAAAAAAAACCCAATGGGTAACAATATTGAATTTTCAACCATGCAGTAAGCCTCGGTAACTCTAATCAAAGTGATCAGATAAGCTGTGGAAAACCCCAAAAGTTCCATTCCCCCGTTGATTAGGCACAAGATAATCCCGACCCGTGCAACACTTCAATCGTTATGTGTCCTTCACGTCGCCAAAGAACTAAAACTGGTGCTGGCTTGGCAAAATGGATGTGTGTGTTATGCACAACCCTGTCAGACAAAAAAACAAACCTTGTTTTGCGTTAATATGATACTTTTAGCTTGTGGAGTTTTGCGAACATATTAGTAAGAGATGACAAAATATCAAACGAACTTTAAAATAATAAATAATACAATCCTTTAAAAATAATATTGATGAATCGCGTTTGAGGGAATGACGCTTAATTTAACTTTTTTCCAGTCACATTTTTAGGGGGAGGGGCGTGTTCGTAACCACGAAGCAGCGTAAGTCGGGACCAGCGAAGCCCAAGGACTCCCTGAAACTTAACTATGAATGGATGACAAAATTTATGCCGAATTCGTCGACTTCATTGTTAAACTTACAGCGACGTTTTTATGACAGAGATGCGATCTGGGCCACGCATCTGTGTACGTGCACCTGCTCCACTTGGCTGTCACGTTTCTCTGTGCTCAAGTGGTCATAAAATAACCACAGATAGTCTCCAAGAGTGGGAAAAGAGGGTGTGGGGGGGGGGGGGGTTCGTGGTCAATACAAACAAATCTTGACTTATCACTCAACATCGCCACCTAGTGAGTCTTCAATATAATTCACAACAAATCGGAATGTTTGAAACACGAGAATGAGTTTGTAACAACTGTGGTGTCGGGGCCAGTGGATTGAATTTTAAAACTATTTCCTTAGCTTACATTTACTCTAACTAGAATTAAATTTCTAGCTGAATAATAGTATTTTACACTGATCTGTCTCTTTCAGCTATCTTATATGACTTTATTCTTTAAATATTATTCTGAACAAAAAACTTAAAGAAACATTATTGAAGATAACACTATCATAACACCCAAACGACTAAGTAAAGACTGCATAAAGCGACATTTAAACTACTGGTTATAGTTATAGTCAGGTTGTAGACTCACCAGGAACCCGCCCCGGCCTAGCTCCAGCGTCCACTGAATCTCGGACCTACGTCCATCACGCAAGGATATTATCCTTTGGCCATGTCACGTGATAGTTCACCCTTTACCCCACACCGTTCGGTAGAATTTTAGTTTTGTCTTTAGAGGCCAGGGAAAACCAATCAGCGGCATCTGACATAAAGATGATAGCTATATAATTTACCTTACCGCATAGAGTGGTGCAATTTTATAGATGAGCAGTCGGATGAAAGAAGGCCTGATTCTTAACTAATGGATTAGGAGAAAAAAAGCCTTAACGCACAACACAAAATGATATGAATCGAAAGTTTATTTAATGATATATTTTATTTCCACACAAACCACGTGTACGTTTAGCATAGCTAATGTACAGATCGCTGTTTTAAAATAATCCGATAACAGTTTAAAATCAGTAGTTCATAACCGGAAGTAGGACACGATTAGTAGAATTTAAAAGTGAGTAATTAAAGAAAAGTAGAGTTGATATTGCAGGAAATAGCGTGAGTCATGATCCAAGCTATTAATATTACTGACAAATTCTGGCGCGTTTCAATAAAAGAATAATCTCAAATTTTTAATGCCGCAATGAACTTGAAAAGTTCAAATAAATTAACTCAAATTTTGGCCGTCCAAAGTTTGCGGTGTAAAATAACGTAATATGTTACTCCATGAAATTTTACACGCACTTTAATTTTCCAACGAACAAAAAGTAAATGAAAGTAACTTAAAATTTAGTCCACATGCGATGGTCGAGTAGTGGAATAAACACCTAACCATCCTTGTGTCAAGATTTCTGGTGTATAAATGGACGATGTGTTTGTGAGTAGAACGAGTCTCCAGATTCAAACATGTCGTATCTATTTTCTATTCGCCCATTAAAAAAAAAAAAACACATAAATAAAACAACATTAAAAGTCGCCGTCCTTGGTGAATGCTTCAAATTCTCAGACTCACGGAAGTTTAGGATACGGGCACGCCATGTAGACTAGACTATATCACACGAGGAAAACTGTCTCCCTTGCGAGGCAAGAATGGCGCTATCGTCTGCTCGGGTCAGAATGTTACAAATAATGCAGATTCGTAGTCACACTTATGACTTCTCTAGGGTGTAGGGAAAATTCAGTTTGCGTGTCTGTGTGTGTGGGGGGGAGTCCTGTTTGCTGATTGGACAGCTGGAAATTAGGTGGGGAATAAATAGAGATTTTTTAAAAAAATATTTAAAAACACGTTTTTATAAGTGGACTAAAAAGAAGACAACAATTTAAAACTTAACTATAAACGTAAGGCGGGTGCTTAAGAGGTTTTACAATTGCAGTTCACTCATTCTCTCACTTAAAGATCTCTATTTTGCCTTCTAAATTATAAATCTTAAATTTTTATACCAAACACCTATGTTTGTGTTGTATTTCTAAATTAGAATGGGATTTTGAAGCACCAGCCCCACGTTTTTAGTCATTTTAAATCAAGGTACTTGAACTTATTAGTATTAAATTATTTTCTTCTTTTTATTCCACCTATACAAATGTGTTTTTTTTAAATCTTTTTTAACCTGTATTTATTTTTATATAGCAGACAAATACATATGCTGTATAGAGATAAACTAAAAAATACATTAATTTAAATACAGTACCATCGATAGATCTGAAATTTTGGTACAATTACAATGCATTGTCATCAAAGATCTACCTGCGATAAAAAAAAAATTGAGATCTCTAGGACCAACAGAAGTGGTTTAATTTTACAGGAACAAAAACAAGTTAATAAAAACGTGGTAAATAAAAGAAAGAAAAAAAAAGGAAACGTTTTATCCTTACTTCAAAAACTTTAAAAACTGTTCAGTTAACGACAAAAAATATTTTTTTAAAATCCCAACCGGCAGGTCTAGTTAAAAATTTAATTACACATCCCCCATGTTCACACACTTCCTGCTATGATTTCGAACATCTGAAGGTCAGATTCAGACATGCGAATGAGACGTAATGACTTCATTCTTGACTTTTATTGGCACTGCTGCAAGAGCTCTGAACTCATTTCACAGTTGTAAAATATGGCTTAGGTTCTAGGGCTCTGATGATGTGTGAATGATAAGAAAACGTGTAATACTTGATTGCATGATTTGTCCATAAAGTTTAGAAGAAAGAACACACACATAACACATGCATTGCCACCACTCATTTTTTTTTCTTTTGTTTAACGGGTGCGTGGTATTGCTATCCGCCACTGTTTCATAGATTAACTATAGTTAATCTACTCTATAGAGTTCGTTGGTGTGCAGGGAAGAGATGCGGCGGGCAGCAATAGTTAATATACTATTTCCGGGAGGCCGTTAATTTTTTAAACATTCTTTTCTTTAAATACTTTTTAAGCCTGCTCTTAAACGTCGAGTCACGCTTCACTTCACTCACGCCACGGTGACTTAAACAAAGCGGGAGACACCAGCCCCCAGGAGTGTAGGACGGTGCCGTATTCTATCTCCGTCAGCATCGGGCGACAAGGGGTTAAAATGTTCTATCGACGTTAACACCAAGCGACAATGGGTCAACTTAGCATCCGTATATCTACCCGGATCGCGAGCTGAGGAGCTGAACGTGTAAATGTAAAGCCGGTGGCTGTAGCAAGGGACGGGGCTTGGGGAAGGATGTCGTCCAGCCTTTACTATTGTCGTCTGTTTGAAAGGTGTTGGTGCTACAAAGCTACAGGTGCGTTGTCACAGACAAAGATGGATTCAAGCGGTTGTTTGGTACATTGTAAGGAAACAGATACCGAGCCAACTGTGTGTGAGGTGGAACTTGGCCATTGGATTCAAATGCGGAAAAAAATCTCCAGATCAATGAGAGTGAGATACAATAATAATAATAATAATTTGAGAGCATACATAGCGCAGTATCCCAGATGCATTTGGGGTCTCAACGCTTCACATAAAACTGCATGGTAACACATATATTTCTAAATGCATTCAATTAAAAGCATCTATATCCTAATTAAACAAAACATGATGGTGCATATAAGCTACGTTTATCAGTCAGAGAAATGTTGGATTGTTAATTTAGAAATTAAAGGTTTGAAAAGATGTGTTTTTAGTAGAAGTCTTGAAGGCCTTAGTAGCACGAATACTACGAACATGTAGTGGTAGGACGATCCATTGCTTCTATTGTAAATTTGGAGCTTTAAACGAGGCAGAAGATCACTTCAGGGAATTGAAACGACTCGAGTTTCAATCATGTAACGAACATTGGTTAAAATAAAAATCGCATTTTAAATGCAACATTTTGACTGGTTCTTGTATGCGATTCGCGTGTGGAAAAAAAAAAGGGGGGGGGGGGGGTTCGTGACAGCATATTATATATTCTTATTCATTTATTCTTAGTTATTAAATAATAACTCCTCAAATTTTTCCAGAAATTTATTAAGAAAATATTTCATCTTCCCTTAACTACCATCAACGTGTTTTTCCCCACACGCGTTCAATATTAAATAGACCCAATCATACAATCACATGTCCAAAGAAAAACAACGTCCGCGTGAATTCCTGCTCATCAATCTCACCACAGACATAGACAGCGTTTATTGTCATGATATTTGTAAGGTGAAATCTGATGTAGGTTTCCCAGGAGACCTGCAGCTAATGGGTGTTAAAGGTGAAATCATGTCACATGATATTCTTGAACTGAAACACGTTTCACCATACACTGACGCGGTATCATCACTGGATCTGCAGTGGTCCTCAAACCTTTAAGCCTGGACGCGCCCCTTTAACGACTCAGATTTGTATTACATGACCGGCCATGCCAAATGACTATATTAGAGCGGTGTCGCCGAGAGCTTATATACTACACTTTCTTTGTGACCTTTAAATACAACATACATTTGAGGACAGCATAAAGGCAACTTCCAATTTGTGAACCACTAAGTCTAGGAAAATTGTATTTGCGAGTCATGAACACAGGGGAATCGAATACACATCTCAAAACTCTTTTTGAAAGGTACCTTTGTTGGTGCTGAATGATCCGTGTACAAGGAGGGGGGTCAACTTATGGAGAAAAAAATGTACACTCTGAGTAAAGAAAGCAATGAAGTAGCAATACCAGAGATTCTGTACGAGATCGGAAAAGGGAGCAATCACAAAATAAATGGGTCACAACGCCTATTGAATATGTTATAATGAAGAAAAATGGTACGTGCTTTAAGCAAGGTTTTGAAAGCTTTGACTTATATTTGAAGGTTTTCAAAGCTTTGACTTATATTTGAAGGTTTTCAAAGCTTTGACTTATATTTGAAGGTTTTCAAAGCTTTGACTTATATTTGAAGGTTTTCAAAGCTTTGACTTATATTTGAAGGTTTTCAAAGCTTTGACTTATATTTGAAG
>MUZC01000128.1:242094-272361 GCA_002072015.1 Radix auricularia
GGAAGGTTTTCAAAGCTTTGACTTATATTTGAAGTTTTCAAAGCTTTGACTTATATTTTAACATTAAACAACACCGATACTACGGGCAGTTTTTATTTGTATCTGGTACCAAACAGTAAAAGAAAGAGAGAAAACAACTTAAACACTTACTTGCCCAGAGGATTGACACTAGCATCAATGGATCTCAAGTATTTGCAGCTTTTGATGTTCTCCGGGACGTCAATTATGCCTGCAAGATTAAAAGAAATTAAAATTTGTGTTAATAATTATTGTAATAATTTGCTTCTATTTTTTGGTTGCTATAATTTTAAGAATTCATTTTGTCAGAAGTTAATTTTTTTACTTTTAATTTCTTGCTTAAAAACATGTATCGAGTCCAGTGGGAAAATATTTTTAAAACACATTATTAAATTAAACAACGAACTGATATTCATTACTTATCCACCATTTCCCACATCAAAGCGAAAGTTGTCGCCAACAATAATATTAGCGTAGTGAATTGAGCTCGAGAATAACTGACCTAGAGGAAGCTCCAAGCCATCCTATCATAAGCTGGACAGGCAATTAGAGAGACCAGTATCTTAAATCACAAGTGAACAAAGTGATTAGCACCGTCAGAAAAAAGTAAGATATATTTTAAACAATAAGACATGGACATCGTAAACCTCCATAGGGGCCACAATACTTAACAAATTGATCGTGAGCCAAGCAAAGAATATCGTTTGGAAAATGTCTTTACTTCTGCAACTATGCCTTTATCAAATATGGTAATCACACGGTGTAAAAGAAATATTACGTTTAAATCGAAACAGCAACAAACAATGCGACACCAAAATATATTTAATAGCCAAGGGGGTTGGTAAAATGGATCAGTACGAGCAAAGCTTTACACGCAAAAAAAGATAATGGTTAGCGCTTGGGGTTACCTCTTCAAATGGTATCTCTCCTCACGTAAAACACACGAGTACGGGACGTTAGGTGTCTTCTGGTGTACGTCACGACTACTAAAAACCAATTCGGCGCATCGCGACGAAATCGCTGCTATCTAGAGATCAACAACTAATAGAGGATAAAAGTAGGCGCCTTGTAGTTCTGTGGTTGGTAAGTTTAACTCTAATCGACTTGGGTTCTAATGGAATTGGGTTGATTTCAACGACCATTAAACATCAACGCCGCCTGATGAGGTTCGGAGTCTTGTCGGAGTTGACAACTAAAATAGAAGCAACTCACACAAGTTGTCCTGAAGATCTTCATCGAGTCGGAATAAGAACTTGCAAAACTTTTTTCCCCTATACATGTAGTACTTGTATCTATAGTCACATTACAAGGTTCTCTTTCATTATCTCTCTCTCTCTCTCTCACACACACGCATAAATACACAAACACTTATTTTTAACGTTAAGAACCACTTCGTAAAACGCCAAATGGTTGACCGACCAAGCAGCTAGACGAGCCCCCCCCCCCCAGCCCAATAGCCCGTTCTGAAAGCCGCACTAAGATAGTATCGCACTGGGTGTCCCATTGAAATGAAAGATAGGAACAGAATCCGAATTTATGGACAACATAAGTGCTAAGTAAATATCAATGACAATAAAAATGTAAAGCTTTTCGTTTTTGTTTTTATGGCACTTGGTATTTTTTGTAGGCTGAGGATTTCAATTGAGATCGCTTTGGATACGCTGGAGAAAAAGTCACATCAATGAAATGGTTCCTTTTAAACTAAAAAGGGGGCGGGGGTAAGAATCTAAGCCAAGTGAGCGTCCTTAGTCTGGATGTAAAGTATCGTAGACTGTTTCCTGCGACTACCAGCATCGGTACTGCGATTACCAGCATGGTTCTGGGAATGCTATTTATATACCATCATCTCTAACATTCTCGTCTAGAACTGCAATTTTTAGACCATCAACACTAATTTTTCCGTCCAGAACTGCTATTTATAGACCATCATCTCTAACACCCCCGTCTAGACCTGCCATTTATAAACCATCAACTATAACATCCATATTCTTGATCTGCCATTCATAGATCATCATCTCCAACATTCCCGCCAATAACTGTCATTTATAGATTATCATCGCTAACATTCCCGCCAAGAACTGCCATTTATAGATAATCCTCTCAACAAGTCACACTTTTCAACACTGGAGAGTTATTATTGTATTCCAGTGTCCACAACTGCGGTAGTCATGTTCCATTAACATCAGCTGGCAAGTGACTCGGGTACACTATCACAGTTAAGTACAGGTCAAGCCTGACTCGATCAAAAAAATAATAAAATCCTGCTTTGAAATAGGATGAAAGTTTTGGGTTATTGCCACGCTGAATGGCGAATAGCAGTAAACTTGGATTAGGAAAATGAAGCGAACATTTTTTATCCGAGCACTGCAACGATCCACCAAATAGATACCATAATTTTTGTTGACTCTTTTCTTCTGTGGGAACTTTAAAGACTCCGCGGGAACTTTAAAGACTCCGCGGGAACTTAAAAGACGGTTAACAGAGTTTTAACGAATCTTTGTAGCAACGTTATTTGACATTGTATGATCCCCTGACCACGCATGGCCTATTCAAGTCCAGAGATTTCACAAATTGGCGCCCTATTTTTAGTATTATCATTATATAAATCATGAAACATTGAAACACTTGAGGATAGAAGAACCAAAAGTAAATGAGTAATTATACATAAAGCAATTAATTCTAATTTAGAAATACAACACAATGATAACTTAATCAATACAGCCCTCAGATAGACATAAGGATAAAGACACCTTATTCTTTATTTTATTTTTATTCTTATTTCGTATTCCGTATGCAAGAACAAACACATACAAGTTTCCTTTCTTCCCGTCCGGTATTCGGACGTGTGAAACCATTGAAAACGTCAATAAATAAATTGTAAACTATCAAATATTTAAGAGAAATTTTTATTTACTTGTACGCGTAATATTTTAAAACAATATTTTAAAACAACCCCCTTCCTTTCGTCACACATCGTCACAAATGCGTGACCCATCACCCCCCCCCCCTTTTTTTTTAAAGGCACGTGACGTCATTTATGGACGGCCCCTAACCCGTAGAGCTGCTCCGAGTCTTCCAGTCCCAAATAAAGGTATAAAGGCAGTGGCGTAGCTATAGCTTTTGCCGCCCAGGGCGGTCTTTAATATGCCGCCCTTTTAGGGGCCGCCCATAAATGACGTCACCCACCGTGGGGGGGGGGGACGACACACACATATGACGTCATTCAAAACGTGCAACTTTAAATTAAAGTTCCACTTATATATCTTATTACCGACACTTTATTCAATGAAGTTTTACATGGTTTCACGCGTGTTACAATATTAGAGTGCAGCCTTTAACTAAAAACATATTTAAATGACCATAAAAATTACTTTAAACACGCTCATTTTCAAATAGAAAATACCGCTTGTTTGGGGGAGGGGGATCATTGTCACGTCATATTGAGGAAGGGGTCTAAGTTTTCGTGAGGAGGCAGGGGATGAAAAATCATCCGAAATCACCTATCGTCATTTATGAACGGCCCCTTAAGTCTATCATATGATGTTTTTTTTATAAATTCATAAACTTGAATAAATAATTGTAATTGAAACAAAGTACATTGCAAAAGGTGGGGAACAATTTTACCATTGCATGCCCTATTTATGTAAGCAGTAATGATTGAGGCCACATAAGATGATTTACCTATAATTAAAACATTATAAAAATACAAGATAATTATTTTGAAGGCCACAAGAAAGTTATAGGAGTCGCTGCCCCCTCGCCCAGCCACCCCAATAAAGCAAAAGATATTCCAAATTTTACACCCCCCCTCCCAAAAAAATAATTTAAAAATTAACAATTAAAATGCTTTTACTTTTTATTTATAAATATATTTTTTTTAAAAAAAGAAATTGATTACATCAATATATAAACATATGTTTTATTATCTATACATTTACTTACTTACCTAA
Source organism: Radix auricularia (assembly GCA_002072015.1). Taxonomy (NCBI): domain Eukaryota; kingdom Metazoa; phylum Mollusca; class Gastropoda; family Lymnaeidae; genus Radix; species Radix auricularia. The sequence goes on from MUZC01000128.1 coordinate 246,063, forward strand.
CATTCAAAGTAGAAAAATCGTGTATTTTTTAAAAACAAATATAAATTATTTGTAATATCTTGATCTATGGACATATTGCAAGATTTTGTAGTCTCTAATCACTTATTGTGGAGCGAATATAATTTTTTTATCAACTTCAGTTTGGAGAAGCTCCTTTTACAACTGATTACTAGATACAAAAAGAAAAGAAACCAACCAAGAATATGTGTCAAATTTTATAAGGAGAAGACGATGGAATTACATCGGCCATGTTCTTCGAATGGACAAGAGAAGACTCCCAAGTCAGGCCCTCATGTGGACACCAACAGGCAAAAGAAAACAAGGAAGACCAAAAGAAACCCTGCGTAGAACAATCATAAGAGAAAGCTCAACCATGGGTCTAAGAAATAACCAGGACTTGATACAATTAGCAACGGATCGTCAAAAATGGAAATCCATGACCTCTGCCCTATGTGCCGTCTTCGGCCCGAGAGGAAAATAACTAACTAATAACTAACTAGATACACTGATTGCAATTGTTGAAAAAATTCTTAGCAAAATTATAATGTTGGGTAGAGCATTTTCCAATATTTACTGTTTAATATATTTTTAACATAATGCCTCTTCTTGAAATGTAGGTACATCCAGGCCTGGACTTAGGCTCCTGCAACCTATGCGGTCGCAGAGGGCCCCGCGCTTTCATAGGCCCAACCTATGTTAATTTTCCCTTAATATCCTTATTAATACCGTATCTTTTCCCAAACTGGGGCCCACGCAATCCTTTTCGCATACTAAGCTGCATAGGGCACCGCAATAGCTAAGACAGGCCTCGTGTACTGCCATAAAAACCTGGATCCTTTCTCTTTCAATCTCGAACAATTCTTTATCAATGGAAATAAAGAAATTTATTTGATGTTCAAATTCTTCATCTAGTAGGCTAGATGGTACTGTACACCAATTATTTTTTTTTGCAAGGACATGTAACTCATCCCCGCGTTCTTTTATTTCCTTTTATAATAATATATATGGATAAAAAGATTTCTCGTCATACTTCTTGCTCTAGAGATAGAAACACGTCTTCTGAATTTTCCCCACTCATATTTTTCTCCTTTTAACTTGGTGTACATTCAATACCTCCAACTCTCTGTAAAAGCGTTCTGTATTAGCACAAATCTTTGCTCCATGAAATGGGTTTGCATAGTTTGCATTAATTTAAAAATGACGGGTTCCCATAAATTGTGATATCATAGAAAAGAAAAAGATCGCATTGAACTGAATAAAATTCCAGCATCTGATCTCGTTTTACTAGTTACTTCATTCGTCAATTTTTCAGAGACGCTTGAAATTTTAAAGTATGTATTTTTCGGAATTATTTGTGTTATTGTGGTGTTTATTAACGGAAAAATGAATAACCGTTCATTTTTAATGAATAACCTTATTTTAATGAAAAACACAAGCTATATGTGCTACTTTAATGCAATAAAATCAAAGTAAATTAAATTTTTAATAAGTTATCTAACAAGAATTTTATGAAAGCTGAAAAGTAATATAATTTCCTACTTGCAAGTTAAACACAATAATCGAACCCCTATGTCATGCGAATTTCGAAATTCCACGCTAAAACTGTCGTGGTGATATTAATAGTACATATTTTTGGACCAGCGGTGATGTATTCCTTTTTTTTGTGTGCAGTTTTCTTATAAAAGTGCCATTTGTGATGTATACCGCCTAATTTTCCAAACAAATTGTTACCTTTTTTCAGCGGTTTTAAATTTGTAAACGTTTTAGCGTTAGTTAAAACCACCACTATGTAATAAAAAAAATGCTGCACGAATCCGTTAATTAAAATTTAAAATATAGATTCTTTTTGTTTCACCATGGTTTTCCCCATTTAAAAGAAAAATGGTCAGTTTTCTGAAATGGCTTTAATTTTTAAATGCCTACCCACGCCGCCCTTTGAATGAGTGCCGCCCGGGGCGGACCGCCCCCACCACCCCCCCCCTAGCTACGCCACTGTATAAAGGTGAACAATTTTTTAAAAACATTTTTGTGTTACCCCTTGTGATTGTGTCACCCGGTGCGGTCAGCCCCCACTTTCACCCCTCTAGTGACGCCACTGCTTGGTGATTTTAAAAAATGTAACAATTAAAGACATTTTTAAAAAAAATATTTTGAAAAAGAGAAAACAATTCCTTCCCACATGAAGAGAGAGAGGGAAGGGGGAGATAAAAATGGCGGGAAGTAGGGGAAGAGGGAGTGGGAGGGAGGTAGGGAGAGTGGGTGAGGGAGATGGAGGGAGAGAGACACGTTGTAAACGACCAAAGTGACGTATGTACGGACACTGAGCGTCTTCTTCTCCCTACAACCACAAAAAAAGCGTATTTTTTCCGCCGCGCGCCCGAAAAATAAAAGCAGTTAATTACATAAAACGTATTTTTTAAAAAATAAAACAATTTATTACCTCATGAAAATAAAATTTTAAAAAGTCATAAAAAAGGATGGATTAACGCGTGAGGGGTCGTACACATGTTACATAACGCCGAAGTGGGGAGAGGGTGGGTGCAAATTTGTTATTTTTGTTTATATTGGAGGGTTCACACTAGTGTTACATAATGTTATATGAGGGGTAGGGAAGGGTTAAAAAATTACATTTTGCGTTATATACTATGTGAACGGCTCGTAATATTATCTTTTTAATTTTTATGGGGGCGCGTTCGTAAACCACGAAATAGCGTAAGTCGGGTATGAGACCGTCGTAACCCGACGACTACCTTTATATAAACATGCTTGCACGCCTTAAAAACATAAATAAAACAAAAATATTAACTCAAAGACATTTAATTCATAATTTCGCTCTAAAAAAACAATAATAATAATTATTATTATTATTTTTTTTTTTTTTTTTGGGGGGGATCGTAGTGGAGGTAGAAGTGAGATGGGGTTCGTCTATGGTTTCGGTATGGCGAAGACCATTTGGCTTTATTTCAAACATAAGACACAGTCTCTCATATGTCCAGCTTTGTTTTAAAGCTCTCGCTAGTGCGGCTGTTTCTTTTCTTTTAACGCATTTTCCCTTTGGAATAGCGTTTATAGATTCGAAATGTCTGGCAAGTCTTTTCCAGCTATGAACGTATTTGCAAAACCCTCTATCAATATGGTTCATCCTGAACCATACTAGATAGAGGGTTTTGCAAATACGTAAAGGAAGTCCCAAGATGTCCACAGGCCAAAATATTACGGAAAAGATTTACTGGGTTTTTTTTTTTTAATTTAAAAAAAAAATCGAAAAATATCAGTATTTTGTCAATTTCTGGCCAACCGTAACATCTATTGGGTTAAATCAAACGCCAAACGGTAGCTAATAATATTTAGAACAATGTCGGAAAGGAATTTTTGAAAAAATGTATTTTCGCTGACTCCCGTAATTTTATCACCAATTTGAATAGATCTTTAACAAATGTTTTATTTAATAGTTTCAAAATTATTGATTTGAAATTACTTTTAATGTAATCTCGAATGATAGTTCATGGGGTTTTCCCGCTTTGTGAATGCCTTTGTTAGGCTACGTTTATAGAGGCGGCGGGTAGGCGGGTTGCCGCGAGCTGGTTACTCGCGCTAGAAAACCGCGCCTAATCCCTCGCGCGGCTGGTGTTTATAGTAAAAGCGGGAAAAAGCCAGGCGAGACCACAAACTATTCCCCAAAAAACCCAGTCACTCCTTGCAATAGCAAACAGAAAAAAATGGCTTCTGTTATTGATGACTTTTTAATGTTAGACAGCAGTTTAACAAAGTTTCTGTTACCCGACATTGAAAGAAGGAGAACAATCAGCGTGATAACCGACAAAAAAAAAAGTTCGCAGACTCTTGCCGCGAGTGAACCAAGCGAAGTTGCGGTTACATCACAAGCGCTTTGATGTCAACATCAAACGACGCAGGGTAACAATTTCGTATGTTCTCTTGTGGGTTCTCAAACGTAAGAATTATAATTATATTTAATTTTCATGTCTTGATAACTTACACCAACCGGCGTCTGATGGCCTATCGACCGGCACTTTGAGAAGCACTGAATAAAAAAGTAATTAAATACATTTTAAGTGACCAAATATTTCAGTCGAAGTTTTATTTAAAGTTTCCCTTTCACATTTCTTCAACTCCCCTCCCTCCCCCACGTCACGCAACGTCACATAAGTGAGACCCCCTCCCCCTAGGTGCGTGACGGCATTTATGGACGGCCCCCATCGTGAGCCAACCTTTATCAACACATAGACGTAGATATCTGTCAACACACACCCAGCAAAAGTGCACAGTCAACACAGTCCGGCGCGGCAACGCGGAACAAGAACAAGTTCTGGTAATTACCCGCGCTGGTCGGCAAATTTGTCGCCTCGAGACACCCGCGTTCTCTATGAACACCTGCAAAGCAAAAATAGAAACATTCCTCGCGCGACTTCGCGCGGGTCGACTCGCGCGTGCGATTTCCCGAAACCCGCCGCCTCTATAAACGCTAGCTTAGCTTGCTGCGCGGTGCGCATTATATTGACACATTATTGGTGTGATGTAGGTGAGGGGATATGACGTCTTATTGTGTTTGGTTTCAGAATTGGTAGTGAGTATAGCCTCGTCAAAACGACCCAATATGCGGCTGCATACGCGCTCGTTCACTTCCGGTTATTGCTATTCTTAGTAATATTTTTTTTATAAGGTTAAAAATTTCATCGGTGAATGTGTGGCTGTGTGGTCATATTGATAGTACGATAGTACGCTGCATCGCAGTCCGGGGTTCAATTTCTTATTGATGCCTATTTTTTTTTTTTTTGGTCTTTTTTTCAAACAATAGTACATGAATTGATAATGAATAAGATTTTAAAAAAAAAATGGTTTGCTTTGATGTTAGGTTTAGGGATAGACTTTAGGGTTACGTTAGTGAAGTGATAGTTATTAGGGTTTGGGTTAGGTTTAGTGATAGTTTTTAGGGTTTGGGTTAGGTTTAGTGATAGCTTATAGGGTTTGGGTTAGGTTTAGTGATAGTTTTTAGGGTTGGGTTAGGTTTAGTGATAGTTTTTAGGGTTTTGGGTTAGGTTTAGTGATAGATTTTAGAGATTGTTTGAATGCTCATATAGAATCGGAGGTTCAATGAAAGGCGCAGTGAATACTTGTAACTCTTCAATTTTATAAACATCATTTTATAAACAATGTTACTAAGAATAGCAATAACCGGAAGTGGACGAGCGCGTATGCAGTCGCAAATTGGGTCGTCTTGACGAGGCGATACTCACTACCTTCAGAATTACTTATTTGAATCGACTTTTAATGTAATCTAGAATTATTTCCCTTGAATTTAAAAAAAAAAAGGAAATTCTTTGTTGGAAATTGCGTTTAAATACACATTTAGTTTTATTGTTTGTTGGGACTACTATATTATCGCATTTTAATTGTTATTTTTTCATTAAAAAGTTTGACGTTTAACGAATGTCATTGTATTTCGTAGTTTCTATACTTGGTAAAAAAAAATGTCTTACATAAAATGGTTAACAGTAAAATTTAAAAATTGAGTGTCTCTCCTGATGGTGTCACCAGGGACGGGCTGCCCCCCCTTCCCCACTAGTGAATACACTGATATAGACAATATAATGAGATATGATTTTCCCATTATCGTTTGTGAAAATAACATAAAAATGTATTCTTACCAAACATAGTTTTATAGCAATTATAAAGAGTGGAATTAACGTTGCTTGTTTTGATGTAGGTTATTTGTTCATTTACATTTTTTTAAAAAAGAAGAAAAAAAAAGAAAAGAAACAGAATGAAAAGCATGAGCACCTGTTTAAATATCTTAGCTACATGACTGACAACTAATAGATTGTGACCTATTTTTTCGTCATTGCTTATACTTAGGATTACGTTTCGCCGTTCCCTGTGATAATGAATTTGAAGCTATTGATTGGTTAAGGATTCAATAAGTATTAATATATTACATATAGGAAAAAAAAAACAAGATTGGATTGAAAGCGAACAGAAAAAGTGAAGAGAAGGAAGGGTGGGAGGAGGAGGAAGAAAGAGAGAATGCGGGAAGGGAATTGAACAAAAATCGATATCCTTAGTTCCTGATAAGTTTGCTCTTAATTGGAAGGTGTGGCTGGCGAAACAAATCCAGAGTCGAAACTGAAGCACGTACCGGCACGTGACATGCACATAACAATCGATCCTCGAGATAAAACCGAATTAATGAGAAGCAATCGATAAATTCAACGCCAAGCTATTAGCGTTACTTTACATTTGTGCGAGAACCGAGGACTTTGTTTATTGTCAAGCATGGGGCCACGTTGATCAGACTGGTCACGTGACTGCAAATAGTTGTAATGAGTAGGTCAACAAACATGGTCCGAGGTAAATATTCAAAATATTGGTCGACTTCATCCTTTTGGGTTCATTACTATTGCTTTTGTTTAACTTGAGGTGTAAATTGGAACATACTCAGAACCCCTGGAAAAGATTAACGTTAAGTCGTGTGCCCTTTTTAAAACGGAAAGGATCGGTTGCCTTCCTGTTAATCACGAAAAACAAAAACAACGGAGCCAGACCAGAGCCCTTCAGTCCACCAGTGAGAACCAGTAGGTGCATTGACATCCTCACCCCCCCTCCACCTTCCAATCCCCGGAACAAACAACAACAACAAAAAACTTACCGTTTTTGCTGAAATCCAACTCCTCAAGGTTTGCCAGACTGGCGATGGCCGGCGGTATGCTGGTGATCTCATTGTCGCTAATGCACAACTTCCTCAGGCCGTGGCAGTAAAACAGTTCCTGTGTACCGCGAAAAGGGGGGGGGGGAAGAAAAAACGAATACATTACATTATTTTGGAGAGTCAACATTTGCCTGTGTGAACGGTTGTACGGTAATTCACATTGTATGTGTAATCGCTTCAAGACTAGAGTTCTGCCGCACTTTCTGATCACACGAGCTGACGTCTAATCTATTTATAGGCCAATTGGTAGGAGCAATTAACATGGTCAAACAGGAACAGTGAATCAATAAAGGTTTGAGAAAGGTGCATGTCATGTTAAAGATATTTGCTTGGACTTTATTCACACGCTGCCACAGAAACAATCAGGTTTTATCAACAATGTTCAGGTACCCTGTGTATGGTAACAGTATGATCATTCTGACAGGGTTAAAGTAAACCGAATAATTACAAAATAATATCTTACCAAACACAACCATTTTGTAAGAAAGAAAAAAAATTCTCAAAGAACTAGTTACATGCTTCGCTGTAGCGTCCCCCCTCCTCTCTTCTATTCTTTACAATAACGGCAATAACATTTCATTTTTTTTTCAGCATTAGTTTTTTTTTCACCGCATGATCCATCGACGAATTCAAGTTTAGAACCATAAATTTGGAATTCAATTAAAGATTTTGACAAGAGTTACACCAGGAATGCACAAGGTGCGCAAGTTTATAAACTTAAAAAAACAAGCAACAGTTTCAAGGACTATAAACAACAGCATGCCATCAAGTTATCTACCCTTTGTAAACAACAGAAGACCCCCAAAAGGAGCTGTCATGGGTTAGATTACCTCTTTAGCCATGACCCATTGAAAAATGTGATATTTCGCTTCTCGGGAGCCTATCAAAATATCTGGGGGAAATGCCCTTGTTCGACACTCATCCACTTCGAGCCGCTATAAAAGTGTATTTATAGCGGCGGCGGGGGGGGGGGGTGAAATTTTAATGCTTGTAACTCTTTCTTAATTTGAAATCAACTCAGGTGGGCAATTTTTTTATTTTTTATTATATATTTTTATTTATTTATTATTATTATTATTATTTTGTAGTTGCAACACCCCTTCGACCCAGTAATCACTAATTGTCCCCCAAAAAGAAAAAAAAAAGGCATTTTGACATATCTATATCTATAAATAGACAATCCGATATCCGCACCACGTGACATTTTCAACGAAGCAGGTTTAGAGAGTGTTATTTCTTGTTCAAATTTTTAAACCTTTTATTTTTTATATATGACCTTAGATTGTTTTCCAAATTTTTTAGACAAACTTTCCCCTTCATGCCTGTGGGAGGGGTGGGGCAATATTGACATCACAGTGTTGATGTGTTTTTTTAAAATCTTGACTATAACCATGAACATAAAAAACTTTTAAACTTGTAAGCTTAATTATATAATGGTGGAAATCTATAAATAGAGCATCCAGGTTTTCATATATTATCCGAGTGTTCTGTTAGGATATACTTGAACAGATCTTCGTTTATTTTATATTAATTTGAGTCAGCTTAGAGGACCTGGGCATGATTAAAACTTCCTACCAATTTATTATTATAGAAATTTTTACAAACGTATTTTCATTTCTATTTTAAGGCTGTAAAAAAAGCTCTACAAAAACTTTGTCTAAAAATAGTGAAATTACTTAATGAGATAAGACGTTATCAGGTCGGAGAAATGGCCGGAGATTCTGTTATTTCCCCCATTAAAATAGGCACAAACACTAACACACATACACAACATGTACATTAAAAAGATATATTTAAAATAGTCAGCTCATGGATGTCATTAAAAGTTGTGGCCAGAAAGACTTAAAATTCGGTCAAACCCAAAGCTTTCCCCCCTCACTACAGCTCCCCCTATAGTCAGTAGCGTAGCTAGATCTTTTGCCGCCCGGGGCGGTCTCCAATTTGCCGCCCTTTTAGCGGACGTCCATAAATGACGTCACACATGGGGGAGGGGAGGGGGTCACACATTTAAAGTCACATCCAAACGCGCAACTTTAAAGAAAAGTTCCACTTAAATTATATTTGATTACCCACACTTTATTTAATGAAGTTTTACATGGTTTCACGTGTGATAGGATTTTAGAGTGCATCCTTACACTAAAAATATTTAAATGACAAACGAATTGATTGGAAACCTACTCATTTTCAAATAGAAAATACGTTTTTTATGGAGGGGGGCATTGTGTTGTCACATTGAAGAAGTGGTCTAAGTTTTTGTGATGACGTGTGACCAGGGGGCAAGGGGTGAAAAATCAGCCAAAATCGCGTGACGTCATTTAAGGACGGCCACATAAGTCAATCGTATGATGGTTTTTATAAATAAATAAGCATGAATAAATAATTGTAATTGAAACGAAGTACAATGTAAAATTAAAGGTTGGAAACCATTGCATGCCATATTTATGTAAGCATTAATAAAAGAGGCCGCATAAGATGATATACATATTTGTACACATTTTTAAACATGCAAGATTCTTTTTTTTAAATGCCACAAGAGAATTAATGAGGCTGCAGGTCCCCCACCCTCCTAATGAGTCAAAACTTATTCCAAATTTACAACAACAAAAAAAAAAAAAAAAAATTAAAAAAAAAAATAAATAAATAAATTACAAATTAATATGCTTTTTTAAAATTTATAAATATATTATTTTTTATAAACAAAGAAATTGTACACATCAATATGTAAAAATATTTATAAATTTACTTAAACCTAACTTTCACAGAAGAGAAATCGTGTTTTATGTTATCAAAATTTAAATTATTTGTAATATCTTGTTCCATGGACAAAATTGCAAGATTGTTTAGTCTTTAATCACTCATTGTGGAACGAAGATAATTTTTTTATCAGCTTCAGTTTGGAGAAATTCCTTTCACAACTAGATCCACTTATAGCAATCATTGAAAACTAAGAATTTTCCAATCTATATTGTTGAATACATTTTAATAGATCAATGGGGAATTCCACCCCCTTTTTTCTAACATAATGCCTCTTCTTGTAGTGTAGGTAAAGCCAGGGCTGGTCTTAAGCCACTGCCACCTAAACGGCCGCAGTGGTTTCGCGCTTTCATAGGCCTCAATTATCTTAAATTTCACTTATTATCCTTAATACCTTATCCCTACCCAAACTGGACATGGCGCATTCCTTTCCGCACACTAAGCTGCATAAGGCCCTGCAATTGCTAAGACTGACCCTGTATGCAGCCATACAAACTTGGAACCTTTTTCGTTCAATTTTTAACTGTTCTTTATCAATGATACTAAGGAAATTAATTTAATGTTTAACTTTTTCAATTAGTAGGTTACATGGTATTATACACGAATATTTTCTTGCAACGACATACAACTGATAAGCGGTTCTATTATTTTCTTTTAAAATTACATCTATGGATAAAAACATTTCTAGCTGTACGACTTGCTCTAAAGATAGAACCCCGTCTCCTGAATTTTCTCTACTCATACTTTTTCTCCTTCTAACTCGACGTTCAGTTGATATCTCCAACTCTCTTTAATCTATAACATCGTTCTGTATTATCACATAACTTTGTTCCATGAAATGGGTTTTAATTATTATTTTTAAACGGTTTTCCATAAATTGAGATTCTCTAGTAAAGAAAAAATATTGCATTGATATGAGTTAAGTTCCACCATCTGATCTAGTTTTTCTAGTTACTTCTTGAAATGTCAAATTATCCCAAACGCTTGAAATTTTTAATTATGTCTTTTTCGAAATTATTAATGTTATTGCGATGTTTATTAACGGAGAAATTTGATTAATTTCATGCTCTTGCGCTAAATCTTTAAAATTTTTCCATAAAAAAGACGAATTCAAATTATTTACACATTACTTGATAGGCGTAGCATTTTTAAAGAATAGCCGAATTTTAATGAAAAACACATATTATGTGTGCTACTTTAATGCAATAAAAACAAAATACATTTAATTTTTATTTAGTAATATTAATAACACAATATTTGAACCACCATGTCATGTAGGTATTTGTTAGCGCATCATTCTGCCCTTGTGAAAATTCCACACAAAAACTGTCGAGGCGATATTGATAATACATATTATTCGGCCCAACGGTGATGTGTTGTTTTTTGTGCGGTTTTCTTATAAAAGCGCCATTTGTGACACATACCGCTTAATTTTCCTAACAAATCGATACTTTTTTTTTTAGCCACTTAAAATTTTTGAACTGGTTTGTGTTAGTTATAACAACCAATTTGTAATCAAAGAAATGTTGCGTGAATACGTTAATTAAGACTCGAAATCAAGAATATTTTTGTTGGACCTTGATTTACCCCCTTCAAAAGAAAATTGGTGGCTGTCGGAAATGGCTATATTTCTCAAATGCCCACCAATGCCGCCCTTTAGATGAGTGCCGCCCGGGACGGACCGCCCCCCTAGCTACGCCACTGCCTAGAGTATATCTTGTTTGTGCTCTCACCAGCCGGTGTATGTACCACAGCTAAGACAACGCACTGATCGAATCCGTGCATTGGACGCCGTTTATTTGAAGCTTACGTTCACATGGGGAAGAACCCCCCCCCCCCAACCTAAGTCAGAATAAGATTCGCGGTTAATAAATCTTGTGATTTATCGGGAATCAGCGGTTGATGTACTGGTGTTGGACCAAGTGGGCATTAGGGTACATATGCCTGAAGGCTCTTAGAGAGTACGTCAAACAAACTGCGTCAGAGAGTTTCTACATTGACTTCTGATAACTATGACAACACGTACATGAAAAGACCGCTGATCGTATAAAACTCAGATTATCCGAAGCGAGTGTATACAGAGGGGGATTTAGGAGAAAGTACTTTGGACCTTTATGACCTGGCCGAGATATTACAGTGTTCACTGACATGGAAAAAAATTTTTGCAAAGAAAATAAGCGACATAAAAAATATGTCCAGAGCGCGAAGGTTGGGTGGGTGGGTGGGTAGGGAAAAAAGGGGGTGGTATAGTAGGTTCTTAAGAAAAAGAGATAGAGATAATTTATGATATGCCTGGAATTAAAATTGCTAAAAGAAAACATAAGAAGATCTGTTTATTCCACAATGGTTCTCCGGGGTGGTAAATATTAAATAAATCTTGGCATATAACATCCCTCCGGTAAATTTTTGTACTCTACTGCCCATATTAATGGAAGTTATAAATTGGCTTACAACTCACAGAGTGATTTATTTTTAAATTTAATGTTTAATCCGGATTCCTTTGAATTGTAGAACCGTTTCCCCAAAGACAGCACCATGGTCACACCCCTGATCCGAGGCAGTCCTTAGTCTGCTTGCGTACAATGCATGGTACATTGAGTCGGACACAGCGCAAACGTATTTCGTGAGATTAGGATAAAAAGGATTACACTAACCCTTGGCTATGGACGGATTTAACCGTTGTAATCCTGGGGATCTTCCTAACTTTAGCCTTGCATTACAATCATGGGCTTTACGGGTTCTTGGAGTTGTTGTTTTATACCCACCGTATAAAAAAGGTAACGCGTAAGGAAAAGCGTCCAAAGTTCGCTGAAGTACACCAAAATCGTGTCACACCCACTCCTCCCACTGAGCAAATGTGAGCCATTATACCAAAGGCATCAGCCAATCGCTTCATTTACCACGCATATGATGTCCTAAAATGACCGACTGCTTAAATTTAAGACAAAAACCATCGTCCATTCGCTTTGTTTTGTCATGTGACAAGAATCAATGCGTGCTCTACAGACAAGTCTGCTGCATGTATGCATGTTCACAACTTGTTAAGAAAATTTTTGGCTTTTCGTTGGTCGTTTCTGTTACGTGTTTTCAACCCATAACATGATTAAAATGCTAAATAGTACATTGACCAAGAGATATCCATTTAAAAGAAAAAAAAACAAAACGTAGATAAAATTAAGGATAGTTTATAATTCACATATTATGTTACGAATTTCTGGAACATTATTTATGAGGATCAGTTAGGTGTAAAACAGCGGCGGGGGGGGGGGGGGGGGCATCCGGGATGAAATTGAAAACCTGTCCCCGTGCTTCCACGACCAAAAAAAAAACATACACGCGCCTTTAAATGCCACCCGTTGAGACTAAGTAAATTTAGCCCCCCCCCCACACACACACACTTCCATCGCGGCTAGGGCGAAGAGATGTGCGACGACTTACCCGAGGGAGGTCTCGGATTTGGTTCGAGTCTGCATACAGCTCCTCCAGGGTCCTCTCCTTGTTGAACACCTCGCTGGGCACATCATGCAGACTTGAGTGACGGTAGTCCAGGACCTTGACCTCCTCCTCGATCTTGGGCCGCAAGCAGGGGCATTTTTTTACTATGCCCGCCATATCCTTACGGATGTCTGCTGAAAATAACGAAGAAGAACACAAAAGTTCAGTTTTTGCGAGTTATATTTGTGTTTGTCCTGATTTCTATTAAAATCTTACCAAACCCGATGAAAAAAAAAAGCAATGACTGTAGATAAGTGCGCTGTGTTTTTTAACTGAGTGTTTTCTAAACATGGCCAATGATCACTAGCACCCGGTGATCAACAATGAAAAAGAATATTTTTCTTAACAAAAAAAAAAAACAAAAACAAAAAAAAACACAAAAAAACAAAAACAAAAAAAATTACAGTCAGATATAAACGGCATAAAACTTCCATATCTTCATGCGTTATCTCAAAAACTAGGATAAAATATTATTTTGAAATACTATAAGCCTCTAAAATCATTGAAGTTGAAGTTGGATTGGTTTTGTTTTCTCTAAACTAGCACAATTCTACGGTGGACATGTCTGTCCATTGACTCATTGACTGTATGAGATATGTCTGTGAGATCTGAGGCGCATTTTTATAAGTGACATCCCCTGCTACTTTTAAAATAAAAATTAAAGAAAAAATCAATAAATAAAAAAGCCCATCTAGAATTATACCTGACAAACCTGTTTCGTAATGAGAGATTGGTGTCTGAGCTATGCGTACAACAGTGTAATAATATTTAATCAGTAGTATTCGGCTTTAGAAAGAGATAATTTTTTGACATAAAAAAATAAAACTTTGTTTTAAAAAACTAATATAATTAAATTGGGTGTGTTGGTACTTGGCACGGTGAACTAAACAAAAGAAACACATTTTTTAACAAGAGAGTTGTGTACGTCTCAAGAATATGTGTTTAGTTTAGTTTAGTTGTGTACGTCGTGATTGACGAGCACGAATATTTTCATGCTAATTATGGGATGTGCCAGTTTGTTGTGTCCTTTGGTGGCTAACGAGGTTTATTTTTCACAAGACCTTTTTTTCCTTAGCAAAACGTGTGACACCCCCCCCTCCGGCTCACTGAATTCTAATCCAATGGCCGGCCTCTTTTTTCTGCTCCACTTTTTGTATAACATCCTCTTCCAAAAATAATAATTATAGTCATGATTATACTAATTAATAAATTATTTTTTAAATGTAAAAAATCAAGTTCGCTTTTCAGTATATTGGCTGTTTTTACCCCTATCCCCTTTCCATATTCCCCTTTCCCCCTTTCATAAAGAGGCTCAGACTCTTCAAGTAGCCAGTTGTTTGACCTGAGAGTAGCCGATGGTTTACACTGAGAGACTGATGAGTTTTTTACCATCAGGTCGGTAGTTTTGTTTACACTTCGAGGCCCTCGCTTGTTGTTGTCCCTCGTGTTTGGACGGAAGGAGATTGGCGGAAAGTTGAAATAGTGTGTGAACACACGACGAGATGGTCCTTTACTAACTCCGGTGATTCTCAAAGTGAAGGTCAGCGAGGTTGTATCGGTATGTGAGCTTTCGGTCATCTATAAATGTGGTCACCGAATGTGAACATTCCATCTTATGTTTGTGAGCTTTCTGTCTTATGTTTGTGAGATTTCTGTCTCATGTATGCGAGCTTCCTGTATTATGTATGTGAGCTTTCTGTCTTATGCATGTGACCTTTCTGTCTTAGATACAATGTGTGCTTTCTGTCATAGGTAATTAAACTTTCAGTTATACAAAAAGGGGGTAGATTTTTAGTGATTAAAAAGAAAACAACCTCCCAAACAAATAAATTAGGCACAATATGTAATATTAACACAATAGTCAAATAATGGTGATTTGTTTAAGTTAAACGTTTGAGGCGTGTTGACCGGAGGACACTAAAGCTTTAGTCCAATTAATAGGGAAAGGTTAAGTAGTCCTCCGGTGAAGTTACTATGCAGACGGGATATTTTACTTCTTTATATATCTTTACTTCGAGGATGATGCTGTTGATAAATCTTCTATTTCTATTTCTTAAGGGCCCACGATCAATGCTCTCATCATTATCGCGTCTATATTTAAAGAAACGTGACGTTTTGTAAATTAAAGAGCTTGGCTTTAAAAAAAAGTTTAAGGGTTCGGCCATCTTAAGCCCCAATGATTTCTGGGTATAAAAATGTTGATTAACATTTGGAGTTTGGGGAGTGGGGTGGACGGCTGGACACACGTGACATAGTGACTGAAAAGATTGGGAAATGCGTCACTAAATTGAGAAAATTGTCAGGAAAAGAAGGGGAATAAAAAATGGTAGAGTTGATCAGAGCACCTGCAAATATCGACTGTCAGAGCATTAGCATGTCCGGCGGACAATGGGACCGGCTGACACTCGGACCCGGCTGACACTCGGACCCGCTGACACTCGGACCAGTCTGACACTGGGACCCGGCTTACACTCGGACCCGGCTGACAGTCGGACCCGGCTGACACTCGGACCCGCTGACACTCGGACCAGTCTGACACTGGGACCGGCTGACACTGGGACCCGGCTTACACTCGGACCCGGCTGACACTGGGACCCGGCTTACACTCGGACCCGGCTGACACTGGCTTACACTCGGACCCGGCTGACACTGGGACCCGGCTTACACTCGGACCCGGCTGACACTGGGACCAGTCTGACACTCGGACCCGGCTGACACTGGGACCCGGCTTACACTCGGACCCGGCTGACACTCGGACCTGGGTGGGTAACAAAGAATGTTCCTCAACTCTTTTCACTCAATGTTTATCGATTTCAATGTGTAAGTCTGGTTGTTATTAAGGAAACTACCGTAATTCGGCTCCGACAGATCCGGAATCTGGTCATTTTCACAAACCCGGCTCCAGCAAGTTTTCACTTCATAAATCCGGATCCGACTGGATTTTTAAAAAAAAAATTGAAACCGGTACAGCCCTAGATTACCCTGCTGTCCATCCAAGAATGAAAAAATGCTTAGACCCTCTGCTGCGTGACCAACAGACTGACTTTCGCACCAAAAGATCCTGCACCGACCAGTTAGCAACACTGCGCATCATCCTACAGCAGTCACTAAAGTGGAACTCGCCTCTCTATGTCAACTTTGTTGACTATGAAAAAAGCCTTCGACAGTGTGGAAAGGCAAACCCTGTGGAGATTACTGAGACGCTATGGAGTTCCGCAGAAGATTACTGATATAATCAAGAACACGTAGGCTATGAAGGGATTAAAAAAAAGGAATGGCATCAAATTGACCTTGTGGGATAAACTTGATGATCTCGAAGTTGCTGATTATCTTGCGCTTCTCGCACATACCCAACAACAGATGCAGGAGAAAACAAACTTTTCAGCCACTTCTGCTAGCATGGGTCTCAACACACACAAAGGGGGGAGTAAAGTCCTCAAGGTTAATGCCACAAGTATATCACCCATCAAGCTTGAAGGGGAAGCACTCGAGGGGGTGAAGAGTTTTGTTTACCTTGGCATCGTGGTAGAAAAACAAGTTGGAACGGATGATGATGTCAAAATAACGATTGGGAAAGCAAGAGCAGCCATCCAACAACTCAACACTTTTTGGCTTTTTGAGTCTCCGGAACCCTAAGCAGCAAGTAAAAAAAAAAAGGATTGTAAACGCTATGGTGAAGCCTGTGCTGCTATATGGAATCGAGACGTGGACAACGACGGCAGTAAACCTGACCAGGATCCAGTCCTTAACAAATCTGTAAAAGGGATTCTCAGAATTCACTGGTCGGACGAAATTAGCAACCGGGAACTGGGGCAACTGAAAAAGCAGAAACCATATGAGAAAGGGATTCTCCAGAAACGTTTGAGGTGGTCATACACTAAGAAAACCTGCCTCAAATACAACAAGGCAAGCACTGAAATGGAACCCCCAATAAAAGCAAAAAAGAGGCCACCCAACAAACACTTGGCGCCAATAATTTGAGGTGGACATCAAGAGAAGTGGCCATGACTGGAAGATCCTGGAGAAGCTGGCCCAGGATAGGAATGCCTGGAGGTCTCGTAGGTGGCTTATGTATGCTCTTGGAGGATTATGTATGCTCTTGGAGGAACTGCAGACGCCGATGGTGACCAGTGGATGCTTCTCATGGACGGGAAGGCTCAACAACAACAGCCCTGGATTTTATTCATCGGACTCAAAAGAGATCATCACATGTTCAGCACTAAAATTAGGTTTAAGAAGATAGAGTTAGAGGGTGGGGAAATGTATGTGTTATAATATTTTTTTGTAAAGTGGTAGTCTATAGGATCGTCAAAATATTGATAACAATAATAAACCTTAAGAATTAAAGAATCCCTCACACATCCCTCCACCCAATATATCAAACAGATGTGCCACTGGTGTGGCCCGTCTTAACCTGCATATTGACCTTATTTCACGCTGATCATTTATGCGGTAATCGACTACTTTCGTGGCAGAGCGCTTTGCTTTCCCCGGCTTGCCGCGTGTATTCGATATTTCCCGTGTATCCAGTTTGCATATCCTATCTCTACAGCTAACTAGTCCCCATTCATGGGCTGAGCTTCGCCCAGAAATTCAATCAAAACAAGCATTGGCCTGGACTGTGTGTTTAGTTTAGATAGGAAATGTTGTCTCAGAGGCCCCGTAATGATAACGGGGTGGGGGATCGGGGCAGGGGGTGGGGGAGGTTGCGCCCCTTTCGTTTCCAGACTACAATGCCCCAGGATCAACAATACCATATCATGTACTCGGTGGCGATATCAGGGGAGAGAAGGGAGAGATCTGGAGCTGGCGTTATAAGTTATAGATCGTGATAGAAGTATGATCTTCCTGCGTTTGTTTGTTGGAAGTGGTGGTGGTTTGGGGGGGGGGGGGGCAGACGTTGTCTTCTGTGTTCAAGAGCTATGGGTATGGGTATGGGTATGGCTATGGGTATGGGTATAAACTTGTTTTATAGCCGTGCAAACTATTGACAAACGCCTCCACTAACAACTACCACCCGGAGCAAGTGTTTATCTATGTCACAAGACTCGGTGGTGGAGAATCCTTGCCTGTTAGGAATTGGGTCCCTTTCCTCCAAGGTTGGATCCTCCTTAAGCATGAGAAATACGAGCAGCACCCGTAACCACCACCCGCCCACCACATTTTGTGGGAAAACTTTCAGTTCTGAGGGGATAGCTTCGGCCATGCCAGTTGTAGTGTGATAGAAATATTGGCAGTATGTTGAGCAGCGAACATGAAATTGTATTTGAATTTAAGATTTGAGAGAATGTTAAGACTATTTTTTTTTTAAATATACAGCATTTATTTATATTGCATCATTACATGATGGGTTAGTATTTTTAACCCAAGGGTGTTTTTTTATAAATTTATTTATTCGTAGAATTGGGCGAGAACATTATTGCCCCACCCACAAGCGTTTTTCAGAGGTACGCCCCTGGCTATCACATTCCAAATGTCATTCAGCAATGTCTTAAAATTAATTTCAAATTAATTTTTAAAAGCTTGCTATACTTGCTGTGTGTCATTCCTTTACAACATTTTTACTGAAAAAAAGTGTGTGTGTGTGGGGGGGGGGGTTAGAATATGGAAGATGTCCATACATGGGTGTGCTTTGAAGTGCTTTCTGAAAAATATTTTAAGAATAAAACGCACACAAAAAAAGAAAACATCTAGAAAAAACATTTGCTCAACCCTGAATAAATATTTAAAAAGCTTTTTTTTAAAATAGCTTATCTCTTTCAATTTGTACCTGTAACATTAGACAACTTTGATTCTTGTCACAAACAGTAACATTAGACAACTTTGATTCTTGTCACAAACAGTCATACCAGTAACATTAGACAACTTTGATTCTTGTCACAAACAGTAACAGACAACTTTGATTCTTGTCACAAACAGTAACATTAGACAACTTTGATTCTTGTCACAAACAGTAACATTAGACAACTTTGATTCTTGTCACAAACAGTCATACCTGTAACATTAGACAACTATGATTCTTGTCACAAACAGTCATACCTGTAACATTAGACAACTTTGATTCTTGTCACAAACAGTAACATTAGACAACTTTGATTCTTGTCACAAACAGTCATACCTGTAACATTAGACAACTATGATTCTTGTCACAAACAGTCATACCTGTAACATTAGACAACTTTGATTCTTGTCACAAACAGTCATACCTGTAACCTTAGACAACTATGATTCTTGTCACAAACAGTAGTATCTGTAACATTGGACAACTTTGATTCTTGCCACAAACAGTCATACCTGTAACATTAGACAACATTGATTCTTGTCACAAACAGTAATATCTGTAACATTGGACAACTTTGATTCTTGCCACAGTCATACCTGTAACATTAGACAACATTGATTCTTGTCACAAACAGTAACATTAGACAACTTTGATTCTTGTCACAAACAGTAACATTAAACAACTTTGATTCTTGTCACAAACAGTCATACCTGTAACATTAGACAACTTTGATTCTTGTCACAAACAGTGAACTCAAGAGTGACCTTGACAGGGTACAAGCAGAAAAGAGAGAGAATGGCAGAGAGAAAGAGAGAGAGGTACATACAGATAAAGAATGAGAGCCCACTCTCGCTTCGAGCACTTATCAAATTGATCTGTAACGAGACCTGCCACTTGTCGTAACCCTAGAGCCCAATCTTCAAGTGCCGGAAACAACCCAATGTAAAATACTTTGGCATACGTCCCGCGATTTGACTAATTTCAAAATAAAAAAGAAACCGGTTGGAAATCAAACTAACACCAAATGGTATGCCCCGCCCGAAACCGCAACTACCACAACCCCACCCCACCCCTAAAAAAACATTAGAAAATATTAAAGAAATTCAAGTGCGTATATTAAAAGTGAAAGTTTGCGAAACTTTTCGATGACATTGAATCTAAAACAGGTTTTCATAGTTCAGAGTCAGATGTTTGCCAACAATCAACAAGGCTACAATGTGAACGACTAGAAATGCACACCAAGGTGCACGGCTAGAGGTGCACACCAAGGTGCACGGCTAGAGGTTCACACCTAGAGATGCACAGCTAGAAATTAACACTAAGTGAGAAAGAACATTTTCACTTAATTTAAATTTTTATTGTCAACATTTGAAGTACATTACAATTTATTTGCACGTAATCGCTGCACCACAAAGCACCGGTACAAATTTATATTTCATCAATTGCGTTGTTCTTTAAAAATTGTTTATATCTTTAATACTCTTCTGAACTTTAATTTAAAATTCTTTGAGCCATATAGATCTAGACTAATTTTTAACTTATATTAATAAAATATATGATTAGTAACTTAAACTTACGTTTACAAAAAATTTAATTCAAATCAGAATTACATTTTAAATATTGCATTTTATTATACTCACAGAAGCTATGTAATAAATTTATTAGGGTTAATGTATAATATGTAATCTACATATCTGTCTGTAGCCAAACTGCACTATGTACCGATAATGAATGAATCAGCTTTCTATAGGCCTATATGTAAGTGTCACGCCACTTAGCTTCGATCCGTTTATTTAGGGATACAATGAACCGCAATGATTTTTGTAAATTCAACCAAATAAAATTGATTTTAAAATAATCTTAAAAAACACCTCTGTTAGTTATTTTTCGATTTCTATTATTTCATAAGATTGTTAACTTGAATGCAGAAAAAAAGTCCACATAATTAAAATTGACTTGGTTACTCAGGTTACTCAGGTTACTCAGGTTAATCAGGGAGACACTTATTGACTACTAATGTCATTTTTTTATCATTGATAAAAATGAAGTCCAACATTTTACTGTTTTTATTATCAGGAAACATTTCTAACAGACAAATAATAGTTCCGGCACATGCCTTCTATTCGAGTTTGAGACCCGTGTGTTAGAGAGTCGCCGTCTCTGGGTCGTGCTGATTCGGTCGGCATTCACAGCACGACACAGCACGTCACAGTTTACTGATCGTGTGTAACGAGATCTAAAATTGCACGGCGCCTTATGGTGCGTGCGTGCGATCGCGAAAGGTGTCCCCTGTATCACGTTCTTAAACTTAACGGTCCGACTATCATTCACGTCACGCATGGCTCCATCCACCAACTCTGAAGCCGTCGTCAGATTGTTCCTGTCATCGCAGGGGAGTGGAAACGTTATGCGTGTTTAATATCACAGGGGAGTGGAAACGTTATGCGTGTTTAATATCACAGGGGAGTGGAAACGTTATGCGTGTTTAATATCACAGGGGAGTGGAAACGTTATGCGTGTTTAATATCACAGGTTCCCTTTTTTTTCGGGTCACGGCGATCTTGCAGGTCCATTTTTTAAAAAGCGTCCTGTGTTGAATTCTAATTCATTCACTGCGACATATACAATTTTTAATGATCACATGTTTACTTCGAGCAGCCCGGGATTAGGAAGCGTCCAATTCTCAGAGGGGATGTGCCGTACAGTTTGGGAGCCTCAAATGTGTAAAGTTAAGGACTACACAAGGTACAAAGCTATTTTTTGTCTCAACCACCATTTAAATTTCACCAGGCACTCTTCGAAATATGTCAAACTTAAAAGTAAAATTCCGCGAGCCGATAATATTTACGACCTCTGATATTTTCGGGTCTTAAGTCTTAATTTGAAATGAATAATGAAGATAATTTTACCTAACTATCATGTGACACATGGTAAATATGCAGGTCTCTTTGCTCTCATTTGCAGGACTGATTTGAAGCAAGGGTGCAACATTTTTGACGCGACTTAATGTCTAGAATCACGTGTTTTACATTGTAACTGATTTTTTAAGACATTAAAAATGCCAATATTCTCAACTATTTGTTAGAATACCATAAAAAAAATCTCAGCAGTGTTGCGTAAAAAAAAGTATTTTAAAAATTATAAAATTTGACGAAATTTCAACAGCTTTAAGAGAACCGGGATCAAGCACAACAGTCACGTTAGAATTTTATGTTGATTAGTTTCAAATTCAATTTATATAAATCTGTATTATCAATTTGTAGTGGCATCATACGTCATATAATCGGAAAGAGTTTGTACTAAAATTAAAACACAAATTACACAATCTATTTGTGTAAGAAGACAATAAATTTAAGCTTTATTTATGAACTAATGTATATATTTATCAAAAAAGCTTTATACAGTCCCATTCTGTATGATACATTGTACTAAAATTACAAAAATTGTATTCTGCCAGTTAATGAACAGAACTATGATCGTGGTACAACTAAATATATTTCTTTCGACTCCTTGCAATAAATCTATATCCGAATCCTGAACCCTAACTTTGTCAAGAAGTTAACCTATTTAGACCTCTTCAAGCCGTACTACGTACATTTCATTGCAGACTGAAATTATTCTTTTTTTTTTCTTCTTTTTTTTAAAAAAAGACTTTTATCAACGATTTTCAATACAATTCAAATCTGCTAACGTGATTTCCACGCATCGATCGGCACTTTGACGAGCAGACAACTCTGCCCTGTACTCCTCACGTGTGAGAAGTAATGAGTTTGCGGTCGCTGCTTCTAGCCCAAGTGTTGTTGTTATGGTCGCTGTTTGTATGAGCCCATGTGTTGTTGTCATGTTCGTTGTATGGGGCCCGAAGTGTTTTCCTTATCCTGCCATTGTCGGGGGTACACTAGGGGCGTCTGAGATCAGAGCACAGCCAAGTGTGTTCACAATGTTGTATCAACACGACCCCAATCTTGGCCAGATTTACACAGGAAGTCTTGTAGATAACACAAGTGTGACTGACTGAACGGTGGGAAATGGGTTGACAACTATTTCAAACAAACAGAACAGACATTTCGATGACTTTATGCTAACAATGGAATGAACATGGCGACTTTAAAAATCTAAAGGTCAAATTTTAACAAAGTTACAAGTACAAGTGGCCGTCCATTAAAGACTTACTTCATGCGATTTTGGCCGATTTTTCACCCCTCCCCCTCGTCACAAAAAGTCAAAAAGCTAGACCCCCTTTCAAAATATGGCGTCACAAAGCTTTGCCCCCCCCCCAACAAAAGCCATTTTCTATTTGAAAATGATCAAGTTTCAAATAACTTTTCCCCCCATTTAATTATGTACCTAGTTAAGCTAGTGTTAGCCTGCACTTTAATATCATAACACCCGTGAAGCCAATGAAACCCGACATTAAATAAATTGTAAACAATCAAATATTGAAATGAGATTTTTATTTGAAGTTTCTTGTTTTCTTATGAAGTCACATTTCTTAAACACCTCCTCCCCCTCGTTACACTTTGTCATGAATGGTCGACCTCCTCACCCTCCCTCCCACCTACTCCTAGGTGCGTGAAGTCATTTATGGACGGCCTCAATGACCATTACGTATAAAAAATAAAAAGATAATCGTAAACTTTTATTCAACTTTCTTTTCAATGACTTTCAAAATGTCAAAATGATTTACTTTTAATTTCAAATGATGCTCAATGCCATTAAAATAAAATACATGACATGTTTATCTTCTCTGGCCAATATTTAAACCCAGGTGATGTGAACCATTAATTAATTTTAAAAAAAACGTAACTGTTTCATGTTAAATTCAGTAGCTCTATCTGGAAAAGAGAAACGAGAGTAATTTAGCTTTCAGTTTTAATAAGCAAAGCCAAGATCTGACTTTTTTTTTTTTTTGTTGGTCGTTGTTTTGTGTTTGTTTTTAAAAAGAAAAACAAAACTATTCAAAGTCGGGTTCACGTAAGGTCAAAATGCCATACAACCCCAGTTGAGTACAAGTAAGGCCAAGATCTGACATTCAATCTCAAAATAACATAAGCGCTTCACGGGTTAAGTTCAAGTAAAGCCAGGAGATTCAATCAAACTGACGTGAATTATAATGTCTCCAACGAGTGCAAAGCGTCTTAAGTTTTAATTAACAGCAAAACACTCGAACGGCCGAGTCACCACTATTGCCTCAAGGTAAACACTCAGCAGCCAACATCTAAGCCAGGGGTTCCTCTACAATTCTTGTGTCATTAACAATATTCTCTGTAAAGACCGAATGTAATTATTTGATTCTTTTTACTGGGCTAATGGTGCTAAACAACTTTCTAACCCCCCTCCCCCCCGCCCCCCGGAACAAGTCAATCATCATGTTTCTGGTTCACAAATTATTTTTTTTTTTTTTGGTTAACGTTCTTTTTGTTTATAACAATAAAAACTTTGAGAACAAATAACAGCTTCTGGTTACTTAATGAATTGTTGCTTAATAGTTAACTGAGAAATAAGATATGAAAGTCTAAAGACAATATTATTGTTATCATTTTCTTTTCAATTTTTAAATAAGTTTGAATTGAAAAAAAACTGGTTACGGAAATTCGGGGTTGAAGTAAATAAGAGAGATTATAAGAAGTATAAAAATCATTCAGGGACCTATCGCCTCTCTCCCTAGGGTAAACGCCCCAGCCTTCTCTAGTAATGAATGCGGCACTGTGAAAGAAATTAAAACTTGACAGATGGGTGGGAGTGAGGAGAAGTGAATGTTGCCAACTTGATAGACCAATGTCAAACATTGGGATTTACGTTGTCAGACAGGGGAGTGGACTCTTTCAAGAGCAGGACAATAACTCCTGGGACAAGCAGAAGCCAACATACTTCCACACACACATACCTACACTAATGTTGACCCAAAGATACGATTAGCGCTGTAATCTCCAAGCTTATCTTTTCTCACTGTTTCTAATTAGTTTTGGCTAAGTGGGGGACTGACATGTCGAAGTTGGCGTGACGGAATGAAAGAAACGGAGGTTACGAGAGTATTATCACCACGACTTGCGCTATACGAAGTGTAAGGAAATGTGGAATCGGTTAAGTATGTATTGATACAGATTTCTTAAAGATTCGATAATAGAAAGGGGGTGGGGGCTGATAAATTCGTGGGCTGTGCTCTATTTAAAGTTAAAGTATCGATTTTTCTTTAGTGGGTTAAAGGTTGTGCAACACATTTCTCATGTCGAATCAATTATAATATGAAAGAACAACAAACACATAAGTTAATAAAAAAAAAAGTAATGTATAAATAGTATAAAGAAAGAATTGTCAAAAGCGAGAAAAATAACATTTCAACGGAAATAGGCGATTACATTTTTTGTTTGTCGAAAACTATCACTTATAACGTTGAATTTTTTAATAGTTTACAATAAATATTTATGTTTCATAACTGCTAAACGTTACATTTTATTTTAAGACTGTCATTGCTCAGTGACACCAACGCATATAATAATAATAATGTAAACATGGAGACGTAAAGAAATCTCTCGAAGTTCGCTCTGATGAATCTGCTGCGCAAGAATTATGAGGGAATATAAAGATAATAATAATAAATTTAAAGAGGCAGATTAAGACATCTTAGAATAAACAGCGTTTAGAACAACATAACACAATGTGTGCGCTAGATTAGCACTGACAACAGAGCTAACATTAATATACAATAATTATCCTTGGAAATGTTTTTTCATGTTCACATACCTTATAACGTTAGAGATCGGACCCTTGTTGGTTTAATCTCCTATTACAACTTACCAACTACTCAAGGTTATTGGTTAATGCCACGATTACGATTTTGATTTTGAAGGTGTTGTTTTGTGTAACAATTAGAAAACCTCAATGTTCCTCAGTATGCTTGCGGTAAATCGCGCGTGACTGGGTGCGGCCGGGGCATCACAACCTGTGTCCAGTGCGCCTGGTGAACCTAGTTGTCCTACTTAAGTCTTCTTGTGTGTCCGCTAATCAATGCCCTGTCACAACTATCACCAACCACAATGGGGAACAACGTAGAAGCGAAATCATTGGGGAAATGAAAAGATCTCAGCGCCCTTGGAAACAAAAACTGTTAACATCAACTTCAGTCTTGAGATTTGTGTATGGGGAACTAGAGGGGAAGGGGTATTTTTATTGTTGTTGTCATTGTTTTATCTCTGACGCGTACGGTGGCGTAGATATGGGAGGGGAGTGGGGACGAAATTCGAAAGTCCCCCGGACCCCCACTTGAGAGGGCCCCAAATTATAGTCTGATTTTTTTTACATTAAATGTTACGCTACCGCCATGTATGTGGGAACCCCAAGGAGGTTAAGCCCCCCAGGACCCCAAACGCCTATAAATCTGGCTACGCCACTAAACGCGTATCTCTTAACTTTTAAGGCATCTGTAATTCAAACTATTTTTTAAAAATATCCTGATTGCTACCCGCGGTGGTTTTATTCAAATTTAAAGTTCTTTCTTCCTTAAGATTGTAATATAATATCCAACGCCTAACTATATATATATA
>MUZC01000128.1:291283-322420 GCA_002072015.1 Radix auricularia
GGGGGGAAATGGACCAAAATCGGGTGACATCTTTATGAACGGCCCCTTTATATATCAGCTGTGACGTTGGATATAATATTATTAGTGTCAACATGTTCGCTTAAGTATAAATCATAAATTATTAGTATTTTAAAAAAAATTAAATATAGTATGTTTAAAAAATATTGATATAGATAATTTTCTTAGTAAATGAGAGTACGTCAATATTTGTGCATACGCCGTGTGACATTGTAAAATAATATCAAGCTAAAGAAAACTTTTTTAAAATAACCAACTCTTTTCATCCAACAAAACAGAGT
The DNA here is from genome assembly GCA_002072015.1 of Radix auricularia. Taxonomy (NCBI): domain Eukaryota; kingdom Metazoa; phylum Mollusca; class Gastropoda; family Lymnaeidae; genus Radix; species Radix auricularia. Next base: position 291,583 of record MUZC01000128.1, read on the forward strand.
AAGATATCTTTGTAAAAGTATGCCCCAGGTGCTAGGTATACATTTTATGTTTACAGACGTCACCTTTGTGGCTAAGCTTAGATTTTTAAAATATAAAACATAAATGTGAAAATAGTCATGTGACATTGTTTCCTCCACCCGTAAACAGCAGTTTAATATCATTAGAGTGGTAAGAATAATTTCAACACACACAAACATTATATTTCCATTGCTGCCACACTCGTAAAGACTATAGTTACTTGTACTATACTTATTTGCAAATACTTTCCAAATGCTAGCGTATCTGGTGTTTGTGACGTAAAAAAGGCAGAGCATATTGACCTACACAGTTCGTATAAAACATGTTATAAGTTATGTCAGCTCATTCAATTATTTTGTTTCATCACAACCACCCTGGGTGAAAATGGTGTATAGATCAGAGAGTTTTGTTTTTTTTAAGTTCACGGTAACATTGGGTCAGTTTTACTGAAATCGAGATCATAAAAGAGCAGCATTCATATTAAACGTCATTAAAGCAAAGCTTTCTTAGATTCACTGCAATTAGCAACTAATAAATGTTTTTATAATTAAAAAGTTATATTATAACACATATGATATATAGCGAGGCACCTAATAAATGTGTGTGTGCCTGTAAAAGGTGGTGTATTCTTACTTTCTTTCTTATTTATTTATATATCTATTATCAGATACGTAATGAACTGTTTAATGCATTCCCATCTGTGTTAAATCAAGAGAGAATAAAGGTGTTTAGGAATAGGCCAAAATCTCATAACCTATCATAATTGTAGTAGAATAAGGAAACGTTAAAAAACGTAGTCTTGAGATCCTAAGTAACCTGTTGGCATATTGTGTACAAAAACGTGCTCACGGCAAAGCGACATCAACCATTGTTGTTACTGAAATGAGGTCACGATATGCACACATACGTACACACTCTGACACACCATAATGACACGTTGATTCAAAACCAACTCTACCCTAAACATCCCTTTTAGTGAACATCCATCCAACACACAAAAATACGTCTTATTTATTTGTTAAAATTACTACAAAGTAACGTCAGACGTGAACGACGAAAGATCTCCACTTACCGCCAACCACCTAAATCACCAATATTTTATCAGGAATATCCTTTATCAGCCATTACCTATACTCCAAGAACTGCTCAATTACTAAATCCGACAAGGGTATCCGAAACACTTCACCACAACAAACGAGCCCTATGACGTGAATCTTCAAAACAACACAGGATTACCAGCTCCGGGATGAGTGGAAATTAAAACTACACCGAACTGAATTAGTTTCTAATCACATACACACGGGTAGACTTCAAAATGGCGATATACCCTCCGTTGTTTTTTTTATTTACGGGAGGGTAAGAGGTGTGTGTGTGTGCCTATTTAGAAAACTGACGCTAAGAAATCCAATAGCCAAATATCCGTGAAGCGTCGCGTCGTTGAAAAGAGTGCGCGGCAACAATCTATGAGGTGCTGGTATGTGACAGGGCAACTCTGAGATAAGGTTGGCTCAACTCGACGCTGGGGAAGGGGGAAGTGGGGGAGAGACAGGTAAAACGTTCTGAATAGGGCCGTGGGCGATACCGAGGAGAATGGAAGAGATTGGTGGTGGGTCCACGAGTGGTGGGTCCACGGAGTGGTGTGTCAACCGAGTGGTGGGTCAACTCAACGGAGTGGTGGGTCATCTCAACCGAGTGGTGGGTCAACTCAACCGAGTGGCGGGTCAACACAACGGAGTGGTGGGTCAACTGAGTGGTGGGCCAACTGAGTGGTGGGTCAACCGAGTGGAGGTGATGGCTAGTAAAGTGAGGGGTGGTTGTTTCGAATTCAGAGGCGGCATGATTTTCGTTTGAATAAACGGGAGCGTTTCGCGACGGCGTGACGTGAGACATTGGCGTTGTCTCATTGTCTCGATTTCCAGCACATATTATGCCGCTCAGAAGAGGAGGCGGAAATATATACGGGGGGGGGGGGTAATACCGTATTTCTTTTATGTGGCAATGACATGTACACGTCTTTCCGCGCCATATGTTGATGTTGGGGGAAGGGGGATATAATACGCTAAATTGTTAATTTCTTCTGAAAATTAACCCCACCGCCTCAAGTATAATTTAAACTTAAATGACGCATAGAGAATCGGAACGAAAGGCGAGTTTGATATGCTGCAATATCTAAGTGACGATATTCAAAATTACCATCCGTTAGCGGTTCTCGATTAAAATTAAGTTGTAGAAACGTTACGGGCAGTCGGGCATGTCAACGTTTGAACGCAATAAGTACGTCAGTGTTTACATGAACGATATACAAAGTCAAAAAGTTTCTCTATGGTCTGTGATAACCAACCACGTCGTTTATATCATTTCCTATTCAAGTTGAGCTAAAAATAGGAAAGCCACAGGGTCAACTCACGTGTTTTCTATTGGACACAGCTGGGGTGCAACACGGGCAAGTCTATATCTGTGGGTACGCCCCCTTGGGGCTTTGGACACCTTTATTGATGTGCGGTGCGCGTGTAGTTCGGTCCAAGTAAAGATAAGCCAGCGCATGCGCTCACGTGAGCGTGAATGAAAACTCCAGGCGACTATGGGCAAGGGAGTTTTTAAGGCTTTAACCATAGTCATCTGCAGGTAACCTATTTGGGAGGCAGGCAAATATCCTAAACAATATATTAACTAAAGGGCAATCTAACAAACAAAACAAAACAAAAGCCCATGCATCAGCCCATCAGGTTGACATTTCATCAATGGAAAGAATGGGCCAGCTGTTGGCTATTGACCCAGTTCAAAGCCTTGTTTTATACTTACACCAGTAACTGCTGTTAGGGTAACGGCGGCCAGAGTTGAGGTTCCTTGGAGGGTTGGCGCTGGTGGTCTACGGCTATAGTTTTTTTTACCTGATGTGGATGTTCATACCTTCAGGGCCGGTATTAGGCCACTGCAACCTATGCGCCCCCCCCCCCCCGCTTCCATTAAAAATTCCTTATCTATATCCAAACTGGGCCCCGCGCAATCCGACGCATAGGGCCCCGAAGTTGCTAAGACCTTGTCCTACGATGGTATGGATGGTTTGACTAACTAACCAAATATTTTAGCTAATAATTTAATACATTGTTCCTTTAAATTGTGATTAATATTTTCATTTGTATAGAGAAAGATACTTATTGCAATTTCTTAAATGTCATTCTTTTAGGTTGGGATTAAATTTTTTAACGTTAGTTAATCAAAATAAAGTAATTCTACGGTGATAAAAATTTAAGTGATTTAACCATAACATTAACCTTTTTTTTTCCCAAATTTTCAAGTGGTTGTGTGCGTGTGTGTTATTGTTGTTTAACGCTCTAAAGCAGTATTGAAAATGCCAAACAGGAATCGATCCCGCCCGCTAGGTTTAAGAACGTGTGAAGGCGTTAAACGGGGAGGTCGGATGGTTTACCGTTGGGAAATATTAAACCAGGCCGACCTCCTGCTATTGGTGATTGGCGCCAAGCACGTGGACGACGTGTGGAAGACTGAGATTTCATTAATGGAAATAACTGAGCATTTGATGAACATATTGAAGAAGGAAAGGTAGACAATAAATTAATTAGAAGAAAACAAAACAGCCTTGAATTCAAATCATGTTTGATTTATTGAGTCATGGTGGATGATGGATGATGGTTATAACTAATGATTACAGGAATTTCAATATATACAAATGTATATTTTTCACTGTACCGAAACGAAATAACGCCCTAAAATATATATGAATAAAAAATGTTTAACAGTTCAGAGGATCACTTTAAAAGTATACAAATAGTTTAACATACTTATTAGGCAAAGATGAGCTCCAAATGTTATCGAGCCTTTTGAATCGAATATAGACTCAAGTTAAATTTTCTGCATTAAATGCACTTCTTTTTTTAAAATACGTTCAGTTTCAAAAACATAATTTAAAATAACTACCTTTAAGGGCAGGACACCTAGAAAGAATGTCGAATAATAGAGGAGTAAAGAGGGTGCACCATCAAAACCCCAGAGGAAAACGGCTCAATGGAAGACCTAGGCTTAGATTGGTGGATGACGTAGAGAAAGATCTACAGCACCTGGACAACAAATCTTGGAGAAGAGATGCGTTGAATAGAACTGAGTGGAAGGAGGTGTTGAGGCAGGTCCAAGCCCTTCATGGGATGTAGGGCGCCATGACAGGGATGGCTGGGTGGAATATCCCTTCCTATTTTTTCTCTATGTCGAGCGACTATTTTAAAATATTTACGAAAGAGTAAAAAATCATGGGGTATCAATAAAGTTTCGACTCATGAGGGCAAGCAGACATCGCGACAAAATGATGTGTCAATCTGCAAGTAGATTATAAAGTCTGTCTAATATTATCAGATAATACTTTGACCGAAAAAAACAACGTTCTAGAGTAGAAAAGACAAAACATAACCAGTCTATACAATAAACTGAAGAAATTTCAACTATTAAACTTGTCAGGTTAAGATGAGCATGAAAGAAGGAAATGTGCGGCTAAATGGCTATTCTCTACCCCCTCCCCTTCCCCCCCTTAACAGTACCACCCACCATAGCCAATTATCCACGATTCGATAAGACGTCGATAGCCAAAACTTGTAACTGTAACATGATTTCAGACGATGTGGCGAGCAATCGATTTCTTGCTTTATATGTGCAACGCCATGTCGATTGTTCCTTAACTGGCCACCGAGCCCGATAATGAGGACCTATTGTTTATATTTTCTTCTCCTTGTTTTCTTCAGGAAACGCAATAACTTTGATGTTTATTTAAGATCACAGCTGGAATATTAAAATGATTTATATCAGCTACCCGGTATACTGGAACACGCAATTCAGTTGATTAAAATATGATCTTTGACGACGAGGGGATAATTTATACAGATTGGGAGGAGGGGGGAACAACTTTCTCTATTGAATTGCTGCGATTTTATTCTTAGTTTGTCCTATTTTGTGTGTGTATATATAAATTTCAACTAGGGCTTCGGAAATTAACTATCTATTTCTCGATTATCCATTAAACATTTTAACGATTAAATTATTTTAACGATTAATCGACTTATCACTTACAAATTATTGGAAGTCAAAAAGTTTTGTTTTTTAAAATAAATAAATAAATAAATAGCGGCTGATAAATAATACATTTCCTGACGATTACACGACCGTTTTGGTTTTAACTTTTAAACTATTGACTGACGGGAATGTTCAAGATGTTGATAATGTTTGCCTACCGTGGTTCTAACTCTTCGCCTACTTATCAAACCAAATGAAAAGCGTATTAAGCTAATGGCAAGTTTGAATTAGAAGACTGAACAACAACTGATCACAGAATCCACTTGATTAAAAAATCTTTCAAAAACAAACGTTTTGAAATGTTCAAAGTTTAAACACACATTTCGACAGTCAAAAGACACCACGGAATCTGTTCGTGTAACGAGCATAAGAGCGGTTCATATAATTGTGTCCAATATAACGGGTAAGTGCTCCACATTTATAGTCAAATTTGATTGGTTTAATACATATGAATCCTTACTGTCAAACTTTGGAACAGCAAACATCAATGACCCCTCCACTCACCCCCAATACCACAACGCGCCTCACAACTCTACTTTGATTTCAAAGGCACTCTCAAGTCCTTTCAAGGCGACCCGAGTCAAGTCCGCTTAAACCTCCGCGGATCAGCCCAAGTCTTAGGGGGGTTCAATACCAAATCGAAAGTCTGTGTTTTAACGCCGCTCAGTCTACGGCCAGGCCTGGCTTCACAGCTCCCCTCATTGTCAACAACGCAGCTTCCAGTTTTATTCTTGAAATCGATGTCCCCGCAGGGAGCTCTCCATTCCACCAACCAGTGCGCAGTTGTCAACGGTAAGATGTTCGGACATTGAGTCACCAAAACCTGACATTGAGACTTCTTGTTTTTGTTACTGATCTTATCTCTTTTTGTTGTTTTTTTCAAGTTAGAGCAAAATGGAGGAATGACTTGTTAAACATTTTCTTAAAACTTAACGGGAAAATTAATTAAAGCAAATGGATTTGTAGTTGACTAAAAAATAAAGACTCGGAGTGGTTCTTTCAATCTGTGCATATAATTTTCGGACTGAGAAATTTATATATTACTAAGAGATTTTTTATATTAAAAAAATATTAATACGAGTCAATAAATATGATTTATTATAATTTTAAAAATAAGTCGAAAGAAAATCATATTTAATTTTTATATCAGCCACGCACCAGCTCGATCTTTCGTTTTTGCGATTTTCCAATACACCCGTTGGATCAATGCACTGTTCGGGCTCCGCTTGCTTCACAACAAGGGGAACGATGGGGACTAAACACAAAGAGCGAGCTTTTCAATGGCGAGGACAGCAAGAAATCCCAATTAATGCGCACACGTTTGTTAAAGACCTTCTCGAACCAGGCATCAGTTCATACACAGCGGATTGAAAACAGTTGAGAAAAGTGGGGTTATGGTTTTTTTTATGTTGTTTTTTTTTTTAAATATAAACATGGTTCTTTGTTTATGCAATTTTATGAAAGATACCGTATTTATCTGCGTATAGCACGCACTTTTTCCCCTTGAAAATAGGGGGGGGGGGTGGAGATAATGATGTATGCGTGTTATACGCGGATATAATGTTAAATCTCTATCCTGAAATTTCCATCTTAAAATGAAGGTGTGTTTTTTACGGCTGGGCGTGTTATACGCCGATAAATACGGTAAGTCGTAAGTCGTACGAAATATTCGAAATTTAAAAAATACAAATTTTAAAAAATAAATAAATAAGAATTAAAATTAAATATTATTGATGCATTCACTTATGACAGCATGTATCCCAGACATTTGTTAGTTCAAATCTAAACACTGAAAATCAATGGTAAAATTCACAAAGATTCCCAAATGCATTGCCCCACGCCCACTCAACAAATACATTGCAGTTTGCTTGAAATATGGCTGCTGTATTGAAAAAAAAATTATACCCGTGGCAGAACCAAACATTTCCTTTGCCACTGTAAAAATGTCTCTAGATTTAAAAATGTATTTAGCTATCCATAATATTCTCTTAAACTGTCAAGAAGTTTCAATATGCAGGCATTCTTCACAGCACCAACTAATCACAAAATCCACTTAAATATAAACTCGTACATAGCTCTCAGTTACACGCGTTGTGAAATGTTCAAACACGCAAGACAGACAAAAGAGACGACGGATTCTATACGCTTAATGAGCCTTGGAGCTTGGAACAGTTAATAAATAAATCAATTTGAAGTACTCGTATAGCCCACTTGACTGGTGCACAGATGTCTGGGTCCAGACATAATTATAGCACTCCGGAGAGCTGTTATGACAGTGCCTGATAGACACGCTAATCAAAATATTCCACACTGGCCGATGTGTTACTAACAACGCTAAATTCATATCAGGGTTATTATTATTATTACAAAAAATAATTTATGCCTATTTGTGTGAACTTATAGTCTAAAGTTCGGAGGGAAAACAAATAATAAAAACAAAGAATTTCGGATTTTTTTTATTCAAGGGAAATCATTCTAGAATACATTAAAAGTAATTTCAAATCAATAATTTTTGAATAATTCTGAACACAAACAAAACAACTGCTATCTACAAATTAATGCTAAAATTACAGGAGTTGAACAAAAACAATTTTTTCAAAAATTCATTCTCCAACATTGTTTTAAATATTATCATCTATCGTTTGTCGTTTGTTTCAACCCTTTGGCGAGAAAATGGCAAAATACTTTTATTTAATAAAAAAAAATAATAATAGTAACAATATATGAAACACAGGAAATCCAATAAACTGTCAATAAACCTTTTAAGTATTTTTTGTTGTTGCCTGTTCATATCCTTGAGAACTCCTTCACATATTTGCAATAGACCCTCTATCTGGTATCGTTCAGAAGGAGTTCCTTGATCAAGCTCGAACAGACAGGCCAGACATTTCAAATTAATCAACGCAATTTGTCCTCTGGGAAATTGCGTTAAAAATGACGCGGAAGCCACGGATTACCAGATTAGATAAATTTATGAAGCAGACGACTTCAAATGATCTTTGGTTGAAAAACGATCCATACGGCTACTGCCTATAAATAATACCGTATATACAAATATCTTTGTTCTTCAGCCTAAACAAAATTAATCATAATGACCAATTTAGCTTATAGTTGTTGTTGTTTTTTTTAATGTGTACCATTTTGTTTACGCTGTCTTAACATTTTTTGGGGTCGGCTTTCGAGCGGGTTACACACTTTTTATACTATTTGCTTCCAAAAACAGGGGTTCGGCTAATGAACGAACGGGCTATAGAACACAAAATAAGGGTTGAGACTGCAATCAGGCTTATAAAAAATTAAATGGAAAAGACGTAAACAAGGTAAGGGTTAGCCTGACAGGACGTAACAAAACAGCGAACGTTTCGGCAAAGAGCCCTTTTCAACGGACATACAATACACAAATAAAACGAATATAAGAAATAAAAAATAAAAATTAGAAACTTAGCTGCGGTGAAATCCAAAGAATCGAAGAAAGTGGCTATAGAACGAGCACATACGGTAGATTTAAAAATCATGGCCCAAATAGTTAGAAGTTTAAGGACACGTGTCTCCATATTAAGGTTGGAGGGTGTGTGTGGGTAGAATTTATAGATGGATGTTGTTTATTCACATTATTGAAGAGACGGAAAGACATATTCAAAATAAATTTATACAATACACATTAAAGGCGCCATGAATAAGTAAACGTGTGGGAACCTCTAAACTGATATTTTTATATTTCTTTTATTTATTTTTTTAGTCCCATAAACTCTTATTTAGAGGTCGTAGGGGATTTTAATTTTTCCATTAGAACATTCTCGGGCTTAGTAGACACTGGCGGCGCCCATCCCTCTCCAGGTCAGCGGAGGACTTTCTTAGCGTTAGTCATTTCTCAGCCTTTTATAGTTGCTATTCGTGGGCTCGATCCCACGCCCTTCAGCTTGTGAGGCGAGCGCACTATTGACTTCGCTACCCAGCCGATTATTCAGCTTTGTAAAATAACAAGAGGGGAAAGAACTTTCTTTTAGCCATTAATTTTATTTAAAATATATTTTTTAAAATGAAAACTTCCAGTTTGTCACCTTTGGTAGAAAGCCAAGCAACTGCTTACCCCACATCTTTTCCCATTCATTCATATTCTAAGACAAGAGGGTGTTTTTCAAGTTGATTACAACACTTCTGCGCAAACCCTAGTCCAAAACGATGCAGTTTTGGAAATTATTTCTACATCGTACATTTAAAATATAAGAGGGAAGCATTGTTACTATATGTCTTTATCATATTTATTATTAACCTTATCCATTTCAATTTTGTAAGTTTTCGCTCTAGACTCTGATAGCTGTGTTTGAACCCCACCCCCTCCCGGTCCTTTCAACATTTCTACTTAACTATTTTTTAATTATTTTTTTTAACTGGTTTATCAAAAAAAAAAAAAACGAAAATCATTTCTCATGACAAATGAAATTAAAATGCACGAAAATGACGGAGATCAATCCTATTCAATTTCTTTGAAATTTCTCAAATATTTAATCATAGTAATATTTTAGAAATATACGGAAATCTTAAAATCGCCACTAGAAGTAGATTAAACATGACCGAGTCTCATAGTATTTTTAACGGCTGTGGCTTCTTGGTTAAGATCAATCGGTTTTTAACAAGAGTAGTAAGCCATCTAAAGCCAATGAGATTAAGGGCTGTAAAATTTAACGCCAAAGGCATTGTATTTTTTGCGAAGGCCCTATAATCTAGACAAAGCAATATATAGACAAGAAAACGATTAAAAAATAAAGGGACATTTTTCAAAAAGGGGGAAAAAAAAGAAGAAAGGAACAATGTATCTATGGACCGCTTTTAGAACATTTCCCTGACATTCCATCAATTTTGTGGTTTCGCGAAAACACAGATTTTTTCACTTGACACTGCCATAACATTTAGGATTCTATTTTTTAAAATTCAAACTATCTGCTGCCTGATAAAGTCGGGCACCAAATTCAAAGTATCGTCTTCCTGATGTAGTCGGGCACCAAATTCAAAGTATCTGTTGCCTGATGTAGTCGGGCACCAAATTTAAAGTATCTGGTGGCTGATGTAGTCGGGCACCAAATTCAAAGTATCTGGTGCCTGATGTAGTCGGGCACCAAATTCAAAGTATCTGGTGCCTGATGTAGTCGCGTATGAAACGATGAACCACAGTTTTGCCCTTCACTCCCTATGAAGGCCGGAATTTTCGGTAAAGTCTGCTGAGGTCGTTTTTTCTGTTAAGTGCAGGCAAAACAAGTTTTGACCCAACCAGCAGATATCGATTTACGCCACTGTATTTATAAAATTTAGATATAGTTTTTAGAGGTGGGCATCAACGTGCCGACTGCCTAGTGATTTCCGGGGGTCTTAAAACGGCACTGCGCCTTCACCTGTTCCTCCGGAGACGAACAAGAGGCTAACGAAGGTATTATAAGTTTGAACAAAAAAAAAATATCGCTCCGCTTCATAAAGAATTTTATTTTTTAAAATATGTTTAAAACAGAGTAACCCGGGGTTCGGAATATATTACAAAAGGGGGATTGGGTTGGGGAATAAAATCTTAAACGGAAGTTGTCAACGAACAAAAACGCTGAAGTAAACGCTCAGTGAATAGGTAAATCTCGGTGAAATCTCTACCTAATCCAACGGGCCTTTGTGAGATGATCATATCCAATATTTTAGCGAGGCTCCCGGCGCTGGCAACCATCGCTCGCCAGTGACGTGAGCCAAGAGATCTCGCCTAAATCTGTTTAGATTGCACCGCGCGAGATTTGCTTTGAGAACTGCCGCGTATTGTCTCGTCTCGGCAAACATCGCCACGAAGACGAGAGGATGTGCAATGGCAAACAGCTGCTGTTAACGGAGACATTCTTAAAATCTGGAAACTTTTGTTAACAATCTTCTTGGCTCAAATTCGCTTAGATGAGAATAAAGCCACATAGCCACTATAATGACAATATTTATAATAATAAATGTAATATAAATGTAATATAAAGGATAATAAAAAGATTGTAACGAAAAGAAACATGTAATGACGCATGTTACAATCGATTACAATTTTTGTTTCTAAATTACTAATTAAACATACACACGTCGCTTCAAAAACAAAATTATTCATACAATATCCTAGTTATTAACTTAATTAACTCATGGTGGATATGATTTTAAAAGAAATAAAAATAATAAATAGATAATGGATTATATAAGAGCCAGCAAAGATGAAAACAACGTTACCCATTATTGGTATTGTAAGCCATGCTGCCGCGAGATTGCTCCAATGAACCGTTGCAAAGCCTTGGCGTTCATTGGAACGACAAGCAGCAGTGTATATAATGAAGTCTTTCTCCCCAACCCCTCCCATCCCTCAGTTTTCATCTCATGAGACGGCTCGAGAAACTCTGCCACAATGACTTACTTTGTTGTGCAGCCCAGCAGGCCCTGAGGGGTTTTCAGTGCTGTCAAAGCAAGGCCCATAGGGCTGGGGTTGGGGTGGGGGACATGTAAATTGAGGATTTAGAAATGTGGATTTGAAATTATTAAATTAAAAATTTGTTGTTGGGAATGTAGAGTTCAATATGTGAAAATCAGGGTGTCCATCAGAAAGTGAAAGAATTGCGAAAGTTTTGTATTTCTCCAAATTTACAGCTGAATTGTTTTTTGAAAACGTGGATTTGGAAATGCGCCATTTTTCGCTATGTCCTAGCTATAGTTAATTTCAGTTTACATGGAACTGTTTCACTAACAAGGGTCATACTTTACATAGAACTGTTTCACTAACAAGTTTCAGACTTTACATCGAACTGTTTCACTAACAAGTGTCAGAGTTTACATGCAACTGTTTCACAAACAAGTGTCAGACTTTACCTGGAACTGTTTCACTAACAAGTTTCAGACTTTACATCGAACTGTTTCACTAACAAGTGTCAGAGTTTACCTGGAACTGTTTCACTAACAAGTGTCAGAATTTACCTGGAACTGTTTCACTAACAAGTTTCAGACTTTACATCGAACTGTTTCACTAACAATTGTCAGACTTTACATCGAACTGTTTCACTAACAAGTGTCAGAATTTACCTGGAACTGTTTCACTAACAATTGTCAGACTTTACATCGATCTGTTTCGCAAACAAGTGTCAGACTTTAATTGAGGAGTGTTGCAAGAGATAAGACGTCTTGCAGAATAGAAAACCTTGCTATTAATTTCCTAGTATAACTTTTTTTTTAAAAAAATTAACAACGCAGAACCGTAAACCCAAACAACCATTCACTGCGAATGTCGTGTCTGAATGATCAAAACTACTACGGACAATTCCGATTTATTTAAGGTGTAAATTAATCATTGATCTGCACTGTATGTGCTTCAATCCCACGCTCATATAAATAGGCCTTTATCAATCCAGTTATAATACAGAGTAGTCACAGTAGTACAGGGGTGTCCAGAGTCCGACCCGCGGGCCAAAACTTAAATAACTAATTGACGGACGTATTATTTCTGTAACGACATTATATTTATTTTAAAATGCGATTTTTTTTTTTTACTGTTTTGAATACATAAAAAAATGGCTAAAATTGATAAAATTTTATTATTTACTAATAACTAGACTTTCAGTCTTAAAGACCAAACAATGAGAACAAATTTAGTTGCTTCGGTTTGTTTTGCTGTCAGTGGCGTCAATTCGCCATTTAAAAAATCACTGTGGTTATTATTGATGATGTCCCTGCCATGACTGGTGAGTACATTTAACTACCAAAACTTCTGAACAAAGTCAGCGAAGATGCTGGCACAGATTTTAAAACTTCATTGTATCATTCAACAAGACGTTCTGTGTGCCAAACACCTTGGAAGTGATCGTATCTTTGAGCCAGTCATAAAAGCCATAAACTTTAAGTTCTGTTTGTTCTGTTTCACTGCCAGTAACAGCAGTTTCCCTTTGACATACATGGAGAATACGAAGATGTTGTGTATAACAATGATGTAAGATGTCTCAGTCGGGGAACAAAACTTCAGCGCTTCTACACACTTAAACAGAAATAGGGCATTTCATAGAAAAATGTGGAACAAATAATGCCAGAACTATCTGATCCTGCTTGGCTTGCAGATTTTGCATTTTTAGTTGATGTGACAAGACATATGCAGCGGTAAGCCAATTTTATTCATATATCAAAGCATTTGCGGGAACAAGCTGTAATTTTTTTCAAAAGCAAAAGGCGCAAATGCAGCTTTATATAAAAAATGTCCACTTACAACTGGAAATTGTGACAAGTTTTACAGAAAGAAGCTTCAAAGAGCAAATACAGAAGTATGTTGTTGATGTCAAATCCATGACTGTTGAATTTCAAAGAGTCTTTTAAAGACTTTGCAACTGTTGAAATTGATATCATGATTTTTTTAAAAAAAAATTTATTTACCTTTCTCTGTTAACCCTGATTATGCTCTAGGGCATCTGCAACTGGAACTAATTAAGTAACAGAGTGTTGCTTAATATCGGGAAAAAATAACAACAACAAAAAAAACCCAGCTTTCTCGCATTGACTTTTACACTCAGCAGGAAAAAGAGAGATTCAAAGAGATTCGAACATTTGTCAAAAAATGCTCAGTTTGTTTGGATTGGCATATTTGGAGAAGTAGACATGTTTGGGTGTCTCAGGAACGCCCTAGGCACCGTGTCCCATTAAAACTCGCATAAAATCAAGTCACGTTAATCAAACTGAATCAACAATAAAAATTTTCTACTAGATCTATGGCAATTAGAATAAAGAGCTATCAGATACACCTACAAAGAAGAAAAATTCACGCCTTGTTTAACAGCAAAATGAGTCCATTACTTTATAAAAACTGATCTATAGATCCCAATGTCTAGCAAAAGCAGAAAACCTGAAAGATGTGATAATTTAATAGGCATAATTTAATAGGGGTTAAATTAATAGGGGTTAATTTAATAGGCATTAAAAAAATTATGTTGAAAATATACTATAAAAAGTTTGTCTCTTTAGTTGACGTCTAATAATAAAACACTTTGTCCAATTATGTTTTCTGATCCTTTTAAGTCCGATGTCTATTAAAAGTGAAACGAAAACACATTAAAAAGGGGGGGAAAAGGGGGGGGGCGACAAAGCGAACTCTCAGTGAACTCTTCAAGCGTGAGTTTATTAGTGCTCATATAATGCGCGTACAAAGCAGAGCGACCCAAATATTTCTGGTACATTGGGTGGTCTAACGCAGAGCCAAACTTAAGGTATAGGCAGTTCATTAAATATGTTGTATAATTTATAAGCAACTAGAAGACCCGTCGTGCGTTTCAATGATCTCAATAAAAAGGAATACATTCAAAGAAACAAATGAGTGATACGTTTTAAAAACAATTATGCCAGAAACTTTACGGAAGTGTTAAAAAAAGGTTAACGTTTCATGGCAAACGGAAAAAAATATATTTGGGGCCCCGGCCCCGTAAAAATAGACATTAGAAGTTTAGTACCCTTTATTATTTTAATATGGGATACAAAGTTTTTGCATACAAAGTTTGGTCGAGATCCATTCATTTTCCATTAGCCAAATCTAATTTATATAGCTCCTATAAGCAAAAAACAACAATATGGGCCCGCGGGACCCTTCGGTGCAAAATGTATTACTAGAAACACCAATTTAATTCAATCAATTTCATAATGGATCTATTTATCTTTTTTCAAGATCTTATAAAACTGAATGGGGAATAAAATCTTACACATTTACGAAAAAGGACATTATGAGTTCAGTTACCAACAGTATTTTAATATAGAATATGAAGTTTAATACACCACGTTTTGTCAAAAAGTATTCATGTTCCTATTAGTTAAGGCTTCTAATAATTTTTTATAAAGTTCATTAACAATATTTGTGGCCCTTGGGCCCATTCGTTACAAGATTTTATCTTAGAAACACATATTTAATTTAATCATTATCATAATTGATCTATTCATCTAAATTTCTGAAGATCTTATCAAACTGAATGAAGAATAAAATCTTAAATACTTACCCAAAAAAATCTTTTGAGGCCCCCGCCAAGGAAGAAATTGACATGAGTTTGGTGCACTGCAGTATTTTCATATTAGCTCTTAATTATTTATGTACCAATTTTGGTCAACATCCATTCATTTATACACAGGAGCTAACGCTTAAACTAATTTTTACACTTATATAAGCAAAAATAAGTAATAAAACTGAATGAGTATTTTTACGCAATTTCCAAAAAGAATTTATGTTTTTTTAAAAATTCAAGTGAAATCATTCTAGATTACATTAAAAGTCATTCCTAATCAGTAATTCAGAAACTATATGACGTCATATCCGCTCACGCTACATCACACCAAAAATGTGTCAATATAACGCGCAACAGTTAAACATTAGCCTTCGCAAAGCGGGGAAACCATATTAACTATCAATCTAGTTTAAATAAAAAGTCACTTCGAATCAATTTTGATGCTTAAATTACGGGAGTCGAAAGAATAGACATTTTTCAAAAATTCCTTTTTTTAACATGGTTCTATATATTATTAGCTATCGTTTTGCGTTTATTTCAACCCGACATATGTATGGTTGGCGGGATATTGACAAAATACTGATATTTGTTTCTCTTTTTTTCTTCGATTTTCCAGGAAATACAGTAAATATTTTCGTTATTTATTTTTTTAAAATATTTTTTATTATATATATATATATAATATCCCTAGCACATTCTTGAGATCTCCTTTATATATTTGCAAACAGACCCGAACTCTCTATCTGGTATGGTTCAGGAGGAGTAGCAGGATCAAGCTCTACAGACATTTCAAATCTATAAACGCAATTTTTCCCATGATTGCGTTAAAACAGCATAATGGGCCCCCGGAGCCCCATGAGCAATTTTCCCTCTGAGGTTCGATAGTCCATGTGCAAAGTAAAGAAACTGGTGGGTAGAGTTGCATAGCATCCATTGTGCAATATTTTACCAAATTTGCTGCGCAGCATTCCTAAACAGTCACATATATGTGCGGCTGCGCAACCGCGCATCTTAAAGGGAAAATTGCCTATGAGTGTAACATTTTAAAACAAATTACACAATTACCATCCCGGGAGCATACAAAGTAATCTTCTAAAGTATCATGGTAATTGGATGAATGGCTATAACGGACATGCAGACTGCACTGACAGACATACTTTCATTTTTATTTATATAGATAGGGCACAGGTTCCCAACATTTATTCAAGTTGCGACCCTTTTTATAAAAGCCTGTGACCCGCTGCCCTCATGCAATTAAATCAGTGGCGTAGCTAGGGGGCGGAGGGGCGGTCCACCCCGGGCGGCACTCGTCTAAAGGCGGCATTTAGGGGCATTTATTTGAAAAATGGAGCCATTTCCGACAACCGCCCTTTTCTTTGAATGGGGAAAACCAAGGTGAAACAAAAATACTCTTAATTTCGAATCTTAATTAACGGATTCACGCAACATCTGTTTGATTACATAGTGGTTGTTATAACTAACGCAAACCCGTTCAAAAATTAAAAATCGCTCAAAAAAAGGAAATGATTTGTTTGGAAATTTAAGCGGTATGCGTTGCAAATGACACTATTATAAGAAAACTGCTAAAAAAAAACACACACACACACACATCACCACTGAGCCGAATAATATGTACTATTAATATCACCACGAAAGTTTTTGCGTGGAATTTCGACATGCGCAGAATGATGCGCTAACAAGTACTTACATGACATGGTGCTTCAAATATCGTGTTTAACTTGCAAGTAGTAATTTACATTACTGTTTCAGTTTTAGAAAACTATTTTAAGGTAACTTTCTAAAAATTAAATGTATTTTGTTTTTATTGCATTAAAGTATCACAAATAATTTGTGTTTTTCATTAAAATATTTTATTTATCAAAAATGCTATGTCCATCCAATTAAAGAAATGCATAAATAATGTTATTACTTTTTTGTTTATTTTATGGAAAATTATTAAGATTTAGTGCAAGAACTTGAAAATATTCAAATCTATCCGTTAATAAACATCCCTATAACATAAATAATTTCGAGAAGATATATTTAAAAATTTCAAACGTCATGGAAAAAATTGAGCTCTGAATTAGTAACTAGTAAAATGAGATCAGATGCTGGAACTTTACTCAGTTCATTGCAATATTTTTTTTCTTTTCTATAGTATCTCAATTTATGGGAACCCGTTTTCTTTAAAACAAATAGTGCCAACCCATTTCATGGAACAAAGTTGTGTGCTAATACAGAGCGCTGTTATAGATTCTAGAAAGTTGTGGATATCAACTGAAGGCCGTGATGGAAGGAGAATACGTATGAGGGGAGAAAATTCAGGAGACGGGATTCTATCTTTAGAGGAAGTCGTACAACGAGAAATGTTTTTATCCATAGATGTAATTATAAAAGAAAGTAATAGAACCCACTGATGAGTTGCATGGCATTGCAAGAAAATATTCGTGCATAATACCATGTAATCTACGAATTGAAAATCTTTATCATCAAATAAATTTCATTATTACCATCGACAAAGAACAGTTCAAATTGAACGAAAAAGGTTCCAGGTTTTTATGGCTGTACACAGGGCCAGTCTTTGCAATTGCGGGGCCTTATGCAGCTTAGTATGCGAACATGGATGCGCGGGGCCCAGTTTGGGTAGGGATGAGGGTAATAAGTGAAAATTAAAATAGGTGGGGCCTATGAAAGCGTGAACCCACTGCGGCCGCATAGGTGGCAGTGGCTTAAGACCAGCCCTGGCTTTACCTACACTACAAGAAGAGGCATTATGTTAGAAAAACAGGGGGGATGCCCCCTTGATCTATTAAAATATATTAAATAGTATTGATTGGAAAATTCTTTACCCAACATTATAATTTTGCTAAGAATGTTTCAACAATTGCTATCAGTGTATCTAGTTGTGAAAGGAGGTTCTCCAAACTGCAGTTGATAAAAAAAATAATAATTTCGTTCCACAATGAGTGATTTAAGACTACAAAATCTTGCAATATTGTCTAAAGATATAACAAGACATTAAAAATAATTTAAATTTTGATAAAATAATACACAATTTCTATTATGAAAGTTAGGTAAGTAAATTAATAAATATGTTTACATACTCATGTATACAATTTATTTGTTTATAAAAGAAATCATATATTTATAAATCAAAAGTAATTTTTAATAATTTTGGGTGTAAATTTATAATATGTTTTTTGTCTCATTTTGGGGGGAAGGAGTGGTGGGGGGCCTGCGACCTCAAAAACTTTCTTGTGGCCTTTAACAAAAGCATCTTATTCGACCTCTTTTATTAATAATGCTTACATAAATATGGACTGGAATGGTTAACATGTTCCACAACTTTTACTTTTACAATTTACTTCCTTTCAAATACAATTATTTATTAATGTTTATTAATTTATAAAAACCACCATACGATTGACTTAAGTGGCCGTCCTCAAATGACGTCCTGCGATTTTGGCTGATAATTCACCCCCTGCCCCCCCTGGTCACACGTCGTCACAAAAACTTAGACCCCTTCTTCAATGTGACATCACAAAGATCCCCCCCCCCGGCCATAAAAGCCGTATTATCTATTTGAAAATGAGAATATTTCCAATCAATTTTTTGTCATTTAAATATTTTTTAGTGTAAGTCTGCACTCTAATATCGTAACACATGTGAAACCATATAAAACTTTATTAAATAAAGTTTCTGTAATCATGTATTTAAGTGGTTCTTTTATTTAAATTTGAGAGTTTTGATGTGACTTTAAACCCTCCCCCCCCCCACATGTGTAACGTCATTTGTGGAATCCCCTAAAAGGGCGGCAAATTGGAGACCGCCCCGGGCGGCAAAAGCTCTAGCTACGCCACTGAATTAAATAGGTATTTTCAATAAGGTATTTTTTTAAATAGTTTTTTTTAAATATAATTTTATTTATATTGTGTTTGATTATTTATTTAATGAGATAGTTAAAATTGCATGGCCTTAACCATATCGAATTCTTGGGTTACTTTTTGATAACACAGAATACATGTCATTTTCAATTAATTTTTTAAAGTGAAGAAGCGTTGAAAATCCACTCTCGCGGAGTTATGTAAACACAATTGGATTGAGTAACTTTTCAGTTCACAAGTTACGTGCCGAGGAATCAATCTACAAATCCAAGAATTCATCTTGTAATTCACCGGGAATACTATATACAACAAGGGAATTAGAAAATGGATTTCTTGTCAATGTAATTGCTTCTCCTTTCAGTACAGGGAAGTAATTGTGCAATTCGTTTTATAACGATTCGAGCTGCCCAGCAATATCCTCCAACACATTTTTATTTATTTCACATACACTGGAGAGTTTTTCGAACATGGCATTGTTTCCAATGCTTGCTTTTCTTCCTCAGTTTTGCGGATTGGATTAAAAATACTTTGAGATTATCGTGAAAATGGATAATATCCGTTTTCTTTTCCTTGAAGTTTCAGATAAAACCCATTTCACTATTCTAATATATCTGCTAGATATGCTAATCTTTTCAAATAATATTTGTCGTTAAAACATTCCACTTGGTAAAGCTTCCCTTGCACTTTCAGGAAAACCATAATTTCATCTTTCAATTCAAAAACAACATGCATATGTTATTTCAACATCTTTTCTACTGGAAAGTATATTTTAATTGCACAGTTATTTAAACATTCGAGTGTTAAGAGCTCCAGATTTGAGGTAATTTACGACTTTTGTAAGCGAATTAAGAACCTCTTGTTGAGGAATTAGAAGAATCATTCTGACAAGGACACGTGTGAATCATTTCCCTTGCTCGGAGAGCAAGTTTTTTTTTTTTAAAAATTCTGAAATCTTAAATTTTGACCCAAGCATAGATGGTACACAATCCGAACAAACCACACAGACGTTTTGCTTTCTAATACACCAGTCTCAAAAGAACGTTTTTACCCTCTCTTTAATATCTGCCCTTTGTGTAGTAGTTTCAAATACAGTACAAAACAGGAACTCTTCTTTGATAGTATCTTTAAAATATTTCATGAAGACAAGCAAAATGAGTACACAATTCATCAATTTGAAAAGAAAACAATGGTGAAACCTTTAGAATGCATAGTGACGCGGTGGTTGAGTGGTAGCGCGCTCGACTGTCGTACCGATGGTCACGAGTTCGAATCCACGCGACGGCGAGGATTTGTTCCCGGGGCCTGAAGAGTCCCCGAGTCACCCAGCTCTGAGTGGGTACCTAACTAGACAATAGTTAGAAGGCTGGGGTAATGCGTGGAACCCCTATAGCCGTGGCCTGTGACCGCTGCATCACTTGCCAACAGATCATCTCTCATGGTCTGTGGACGCAATTATCTTCTGCATAGAAGGAGCGTCTGTATATCTAAGATAAGAAGACATCTGGTAAAGTATGCGATCGATTACAAAGCATTCGTAAAGTTAAAGAACAGGTGGCAGTCTCTCCTTGTATTTGTACGGGTTCACCGACAAAACAGCGCCGGACAAAACGGCCCCGGACAAAACGGCCCCGGGACAAAACGACCCCGGTCAAAACGGCCCCATTTTTATTAGGATTTTTAAGTTTTTAATTTTTTTTTCCAATTTTGTTCAAGCCATTTCATACACAATTTCCAGAAGAGAAGAACGAGCACTTTTTAAAATGCGTTTATTTTAAATTGGCAAAATGAGTTTAAATGTCTGTGAAGGTTGAATAAGGTTATTAGTTTATTGTATTTCCAAGTTAAAATTTAATGGCATTGTTAGTTGTAGTATTACAACTCCACTCTTCGTTCTTCTACCGTTAAGTGATTTAGATTTAGAGATGCTGCTCCTTTTTAAATTTGTTTTTGTTGATGTGACGATGGCCAGTCTTGACAATAAAAGTACCACACCACCTTTATATTTACCTTGTTTGATCTCCGTCCATGGACAGGCCCATACCATAGCGCCCAGGACAACGGAAGAGATAAGACGGAGTGAGTGAAATCTGACGGGGCTCGTGAGACTTTAAACCCATTGTTTTCCCCATGCCCTGGGGCACGTATTGGCATACAATGTTACGCAGTCTCAGCCGTCTTTATTTGTCCGACCACAACCGGCCGACCATAAGTGCTTATTGTACGTACATCATGGTTTCCTGAAAATTTCCGTTCTTAGTTTGTAGTATATAAATATACAAATAGGTTAGAAAATATAAAATTTGTTAAAACATGCCCCCAAATGCTCAGAAATTAAACATAAAAAATCTCCTTAGTTATGTCGGGGCCGTTTTCACCGGGGTCGTTTTGACTGGGGCCGTTTTGTCCGGGGCCGTTTTGACCAGGGCCGTTTTGTCCGGGGCCGTTTTGACCGGGGCCGTTTTGTCGGGGCCGTTTTGTCCGCGGCCGTTTTGACGGGTCACCATTTGTACGTATACGATTTTTCAATGCAATATTGCATTATGGAGAAATAAATATTTATATCGAATGTATAAATTGGCGACCCAGAGATTGGGAACCCGGGAAATAGAGTCTAGACCTAATGCTTTATTTACAAGTAGGTAAAGTGCATTGTGCCTTTTGAAATAGTATTTTTGTATGTAGTGGTTAAGGACTGAGTGGTGGCGACCTCAGTTAGTGGACTGGATTAAACAAGAGTGACGCTATCATTTTAATAAGTTGTCAAATATTTTTCAACTCCAATATTTTTTAAAGTAATAAATGAAATGTTATTTTAAAAGTCTATTTCGTTTTTTTTTCTAATTAAAAAAATTAGAGCATTCCATGTGTAGAATCTATAATAACTATATCATGCTTTCTTTCTTAAAACAAACAAAAGAAAATAATTTTATTTTTTGCGTAAATCACGGTTATGTTAGGCTATTTCCATCCGCATACCGTAATAAGTTAATATCTACATAGACGCGGTGCTGTTTTTTTCCAGGTTAATCTTTTATTTACCGTTTCCAATGCTCCGATACCCTGACGATTGAAAGCGGTCAAATATTGACACCCAGTCCGTTATGATATAAGCGTATGCCTCCTCACGGCGCGTGCTTTTATGCGTTAATTCAACAAAAATCAAACCGAGGCCGGCTCGCGGTGTGACATGATAGATTGATAAACACGGCGTCGTTTGCTCGCCGGTTGCTAACATCACGCCCACATTTGGTTCGTCTCGTGCTTGTACACCTAGGAGGGTGTTGTTTCCTCCCGGCGCTAATCCGTAAATTGGATATGTAAGCACGAGTACGATTACTATGTAGATTAGCGCATTTAAAGCTATTTGAAAAAAAAAGTAAACAGGAAATGTATTGTGGCGACTACCATCAAGGTGTAAAATTCCACCCACCCCCCTTTTCAAACAATTAACACAACAGGTTACTTGTTTTGTGGTCCAGTCCTTACTTTTTTCATTTTCTGGTTATTGGGTGGTAAGTATCTGGGAAAGGTTACATCCCATTTAGTGTAGTTATTTAAATGTATTTCATTCTGCGAGCAAAAGCTGATAACAAAACATTTTGCGGGGCTTACCGCTTGAATTGTTTTAAATAAAATCGTTTGTATTTTCTCTGATATATTTTACACTCGCAGCTTTGTCACTCAATGTCCCTCGACCTTTTTTTCCCAAGCCACTCTAATGTGCTCACGCCTCAGTCACAATCCTTTGGCGATATCAGCGTATGCCCATTGTTTCCTTTAAGTTGCGAGGCTATGCGGCCGCGCAGATATCTGACAGACGCCGCGCAGTAGTTTAGAATTACAGCGCAGCAAATTTTATAAAATATTGTACAAATAGGGATGCTTTGCAAATTTCATACGAGTTTGCTTTTTACTTTGCACACGGACCAACGAACCTTACAGGGAACATTGCTTATATCATAGGTATTATTATTATGACGAAATATCGGTTCACACCTCTGATTCCTCTAATTCACATGATAACATAACTTACTGTTGATGAAAATCAGGTGTACACCTCTGAGTCGCCCAGTTCCAATGATACCAGATTAAGACAAAGCACAGTGTTATGCCGATCCCCATTGTCCGGGGCGATTTAAAGGAATGGAAATTCGACGACGGGACTTCATGCTCATTCCTGAATAGACGGATTAGGCCAATGGGGCAGAGCGCTGCGAATTGAGATATATATTCTTTTTCTTTGCGTTTTTTTTTCTTAAAAATCCCTACAATAAGAAGCTCATTGTTGATTGTTGTTGGCTATAGCTTGCACGACCAGAGAGCCACAGTCAAGTGGTAGCAAATGCCTCAGGACCAAACTTAAACTATTTTAAAGCATTTTTGTCCTCAAAAATTCAAAATCCGCGGTTTACGATAGCACATAATTGGTTTGTATTATATTGAAACAAAAGTTCAATCATATAATATTTCAAGCATTCCGTTGGGTCGTTTCCGAGGCACCATATATAATATATATATATATANATTTCTCGATTAATCGATAATTTTCTTTATCGATTAAAATAATTTTAATCGATAAAATAGCTATTAAAATTAAAGAAAATGTTTTCAAATTTTTTCTCAATTTATTTTAAAAATAATTAATTATAATAATTAATTATAGTTTGTTTTTTTACGTACAAATGTCTCAATTTAAAAAGGCGTTTTCGAAAGTGTAAACCTTAAAATAACCTGTTTTATAAGGACAGTGATATAAAAAAACATTGCTTTTAATTAATTAACGATAACAAAATTACAATTCATTGACATTATATTGAACTACTTATATTTAAATATATCTCCTAACAATATTATATTTTTAAATTTGAAGCAAATTAAATACTTAAGTTATAGGCAATTTATAAAAAGGGCACACAATGTAAAAGAAAACAAAGTAGTGAAAAAAGTGATCATGAGATCTTAGAGAAAAAATCATAACTTAGGATAAAAACATGATCTTTATGTTTTTGTTAATCATCAAACAAATTCTATACAGCTATATTATTTCTATATTTTTAAAATTAATTTGAAATTTTCATCAGAGTGCTTAAACTTTAATACGTTAATTAACTCTTTTTATTGGTAACTATGTTTTAAAAATAACTCAATAAACAAAAATCAATTGCCTTTTTTTATTACTCCCCTTGACATTTTCGGTTTAATGACGTCCTACATCTTTATTTTTAGCTTTAACAAAATTATCGATTAAATAATATTATTATTATATATATTATGGCCAATCGCTTGTTTGTAAAGAGGCAATTTTGAAACATAGTACAGCAGTCCACAGCAGTTTTAAAAAGTTCAAAATTTAATTTTTCTATGTCTATGAGAAAGGAGAAATAACTCAATAAAACAAAATAATGTCATTTACCTGATTTCATTACTTCCCCTGAGATGTTTGGCTTTAATTGAAATTAACGATTAATTCTTGTAATTAATCGTTAATTTTTCAAAAGTTAACTATTACATTTGAATTAATCGTTACCAGCCCTAATTTTAATGTTTATTTAGTCTGCACTCTAATATAGTAAAACGTGTGAAGCCATTGAAAACATCATTAAATAAATTGCAAGAAATCAAATATTGAAGTTGAACTTTTATTTAAGGTTTCACGTTTTTGATGCCACGTAACACCCCCTACCCTTCGCGACCCCGTCCCTAGGCGCGTGACGTCATTTATGGACTGCCTCTATTACAATTTTAAAACTTTTGATATTTTCGCAAATGTTCAATTTAATAGGTATCTTGACCAACATTGCAGTCATACATTTTAAAATTTTAAGTCAATTCTAACTTCTATGTTAATTTTTGCTTTAAAAGAATTTCAGAATCATTCTCTTTTTAAAAAATATTGAAACCCGATCTATACGTATTATTAAAATTTACACGTGGTGTTGAAAAAGCTGCTCGCCGTTTTTGCAATCTCAGTAATAAGTATGTATGATCTCACAGAAGTTTGTGTACGAGCCTTGTCACTAACACTGTTATATTTTATTTCAAACTGGATTAAAATTATCCACAGCTTAATCATAAATTCGGTGATGCTCTCGATTGTGCTGTGCACATTCTTATAATCCGTTTGGTGCATGTGTCCTTTCTGTTGCTATAACTTCACAAATTTATCCGCGTTTCATGAAAGTCTAGCATATTAATGTCAGACAACTTGATGATACTCAGCTTTTAATTGAGTTTTAGATGTTTATTGTTTGTTGTTATTCAACCTTCTGGTACATGGGGGGCATCCACCGATCATAGTCGGCGTCTGCGATTCCTGCAAGGACATAGACCACCTATGATAGACCTCCGGGCATCTCTATCCTGAGCCAGCCCCTCCAGGATCTTTCATTCATGGCTAATCTCTTGATGTCTGCCTCAAATTCTCGGCGCCTAGTGTTTCTTGGGCGGCCTCTTAACTTATATGTTACAGACGCTCCTTCTGTACAGAAGAGTATTGCGTCCTACGTTTATATATGGTTTGTGTTTAGCCCTGTATTCTTATTAGAGTTTTAAATGATGACAAATTACTGGCTTTACTGGTTTCTTCAGGCAACCCATCCACGCCCGAATACCAGACGTAAAGAAAGAAAACGTGTATGTGTTTGTTCTTGCATACGGAACAAGAAAGGTGTTTTTATCTTTATGTCTATCTGACGGTTGTATTAAGTTATCTTTGTGTTGTATTTCTAAATTAGAATTAATTGCTTTATGCATAATTATTAATTTACTCTTGGTTCTTCTGTCCTCTAGTGTTTCAAGGTTTAATGATTTAACTAATGGCGTTACTCTTGTCAGTTTTGAATACTCTCCAAGTAATGAATCGGGCAGCTCTTTTTAGAATTTGTTCTAGTTTATCAATATTTTCTTTGGTGGATGGGTCCCACTTATCCTGGGGATTCCATTTTAGGGCTTGCCTAGTTGTATTGGAAACAGGTTTTCTTAGTGTATGACCGATCCACCTCCACCGCTTCTGGGGAATCTCTTCCTCAATTGGCTTCTTCTGTTTCGTCCGCTGCCACAGTTCCCGGTCGCTGATTTTTTCCGGCCAGTGAATTCTGAGAATCTTTCTTAGACAATTGTTGATAAATGACTGGATTCTGGTCAGGTTTACTGCCGCTGTTCTCCACGTCTCGGCTCCATAAAGCAGTACAGGTTTTACAAAAGCGTTAAAAATTCTTTTATTTTTATTGACGGAATCAATTTTTATGGTAGATTTTTCCAAACCACGCATATTTACGCTGCCTCTTAAAGGTTAAAATTTGTTGTTGTTTTTTTAAAAGCATCCACCTTCCTTCCCAATCCTAATCCTTACACTTGAACGCAAAAGCATCAATTTGTGATTAGCCATAAAACATGATCATGCGATGTTTTAAAAGTTTATTAAATAAAGCTTTATTCAAAATTCGTGCTTAAACAAATGGGCACGCACTATAATCTATATAAATTATATTGAGAGAAAAAAAACTTATCAAGTAAGCTTGTTGACAAATAGAGATTCTCCTATCCACATAAATACCTACCAAACAGATTCAGTTGTAAAAGTAATTCATTCAAAGTAAACACTCATGACTGTAAAAAAACAAGTGCCGCAACCCTCTTAGATCTAAGCATGGTCAATTTTAATACTTTTATTTAACATATATGGCGGAGGGGGGCTTTCAGAATTTTTCATTAGCATGTTGATTTCACTAAGCGATCGTGTCGTTCCTCAATAGTCCACGAGGAGCACACACTGAGAACCATTGGTTTATAATATGTCACCTTATCTTTCTGCTTGGACCAGGACCCAACAAACCGCCGTAAGCAGCTACTCTATTATCACGCACGTGTCAAATTTGAACATGTCGCTTGGCGACAAATCATTCTTTGGCCATAAATAACGATAATTAGGTATTCATTTGATCGGTAGAAATGGTTGGGAGCCGGAAGCAGAAGGGAGGGGGGGGAGAGGACAAACGGAAATGAACTTTCGAAAGTTTGACACGGAGGGGTGAGGGGGGAAACTCCCTACGGTCTCTGAAGTATTCAAGGGCCATCGGGGACGGCCAGGCATGGCTTGTCAATATTTGAGCAGGATTAGTCCCGAGAGACACATGTTGAAATGGGAAGGGGGCTGACACCGTGATGAGTTACTTGTGTGAGGGGCGCGAAACAAGCTAATAGTACGACAAGACCGTTAAATGGAAACTTTGCAGCAAGAGTAGTGTGGAGTGTGGAAACAATTTTTTTAAAGCTCTTGAAAATTGGAAAGGTGAAGACTAAGGTTAGCGGACTTAACAGAAAGAATTAAGTATCTTCGCAACGACCAAAACAGGTACCGATATTGTGTTTGTAACAGATTATTAAAATCCCATTAAAGTCCAGATCTAAATACCCACTTCAACGCCTTCTCTATCCGCTTTCCCAATCAATATCGATGTGAGTTGAAAATATGCACATGCGAACATTGTTTAAAACAAATACACATAGGCTCAAAATAGTTGTGCGTCTTTAAAAAAAAAAAAAGTAATAATTAGAATAACAAGGTTCTATGTGAACTTTTTGGTCGAACAGAGAAAATAGCTTTTGAAAATTTGATTTTAGTAGGCCTATATAGAGTTAGAATCTTTTTATTCTGCACTTCCCACAAAATTGTCTCAAGGTAGAGCTCTCTTATTTCTTACACTGATAGATTGATACGTGGACTATAACCCGGTGGCAGTAACTCACAAATTCGACTTAGAATCTTGTTATTCTCTAACCCAAAAGCTTATATTTAGCAACAAAATAGCATGTTATTTTAATGTTGTTTAACAATATTAACAATCGGTGAGAGGAGCTCAGCTAGAGACAATCGTCTTCACTTGAAAACCGATCTAAAATAGATTAACTCTCCAATCGCTAGGTCTCTGTAAAACGCAGTCGACCGGGTGGAGACGGGCTGCATCAAACGAATGATCTGAGCCCCGGGTTTTAACATACACTCTTGTCCAGAATTTCACCTAACTCCGCTCGGACGAGAACGTTCATTTGTCTGCTTGCTTGTTTGTTTAGTAGTGTTTGGGAATCGTCAGGGGCGTCGCTAGGCTTGGTGTCACCCGGGGCGGAAGCTCATGGTGTCACCCCTTCACGACTGAATGGGGCGTCCATAAATGACGTCACACGAGGTTGCCGATTCCCCCATACCCCACCCCAGGTCTTACTTTGTCACAAAAACTTAGACCCTTTTTCCCGATATGACGTCACTATTCTTTGAACCCCCAAGCCAAATCTTCTATATAAAAATTATCAAGTGGCAAGTTATTTTGTCATTTAAATGTGTATTTTGTGTAAGTCTGCACTCTAATATCATAACACGCGTGAAACCATTTCAAACGTACCATTTTTTGTGTGCAAAATTTTTGATATCTCACAAAAATGCATGCTCCAATTGGACCGATATACATTAAACATTTCTTTATCAAAATAATATAGTAGATTATATCAAATAAACAAGAATTACAAATGTATATTTCTGTTCATCTGTTCAACGGTATTTATCATTTATAAATCAACCAAACGCCAACATAACCATATGCCGCTAATCTATTCTGGTGGCACTCTGTGGCGTCTGTCTGTCAACAAGATCCATATTGTATAGACTTTGTCAAGGTTGATCCGATGTCCATCATTCTGACAAAATTTAATCCTCATAAGCAAGTCTAAATGTAACTCTTCCAACCTATTTCTAGATTTTACTTTTATTGAGTTCATCAGGCTAAATCCACGTTTGCAATCAGCGCTCGATGCAAGAAATGGGGCACAAATATACAACAGAATGGCAATGTCGCTGAACTATTCTTCAGTCATGACAAACTGAATCAACTTGTCGCAGGTCTGCATCAACACACATTATATTTTTTTCGGCTAGCATTAATCATAAATTTAAAGTGCGATACTGATCCATAAGTTTCTGCACAATGTCTTCATAGCTTTTAAAGAATGCTTTTTATTTAGAAACTATGGCACCAAGTTCTTCTTGTCAGAAATTATATTTGACGTGTCGACTAACGCTTACAACAATATACGCCATAGCATCAAGTCGATTTCAAGAAAAGGATAGTTCACGTGCCAACTCAGACATTCAACGAATTTGAGAATGGGACTCATGTTTTCACCCTTACAGCCTGAAAACATTTTTGCAACCTCTAAAGATCTATGAAAATATTCACCAAGGTGCTCATGACCTTTTAGGTTATTGATCCTTCCTTTTACAAACTGGTATGTCTCCATGGTCGTTAGATTTTTTTCCTTTGTAACATCCTGCTTAATTTGGCAAATTATACAACTACTTCATGAATGACACCACTACGGAACAATATTTATTGACTATGGCTATGGGTCATTATACAAACGAACCAGCTCTTCACAGTATTCAGTCTGTACTTGTATGTTTCTCAACAATTTGAGCAACAATGCGTGTAAAGCAAAGTGCCGTAAATGCCATCTGATTTCTGTGTCGTCTAAAAAAATCATTCTCCAGGTGTCCAGGGCAAACTGAGTTGTTATTTCAAAGCACTCCTTTCACCACGCTGTCACCCCAAAACAACTCCCATTTGTTTTGATTAAAATATCACACCGGCTTGTTCGTGACATCAAAGTCTTTTTTGTAAGTTGTCGGCGAGTGATATTCAATATATGTTCTGCTTCAAGGCTAGTCACCGATGTCAATTCTTTTTTTAAGGAGTGTTTGATATTTTTCTTGTATTAACTTTAGACGAATGAGTTGAATTATGTTGTTAGTGTCTGTTTGCTGTGTGTTAGAGATGGAAAATACATTCTGGACATTTAAACTTGTTTTCATAATTGGGTTTTAACAAAAGCTGCGACTGTGTCCCAGGTAGAATAAGAGATAAAATTGCTACTAACTTTTCTGGCAAAGGCGCAGCAATTCTATTTTTTTCCCTATTGAAATTTGCGGCATGATAACTCAAAACTGCTCCGCGGAATCTGCCAGATAGCTGCGCGGCCGTGCAGCTTAAAGGGAACATTGGTAAGGAAGGCAACTACGAACCGAGGACTACCAATACATAAACATGCATATCTATGCTTGCACGCCTTTAAAAATATAAATAAAAAAATATAAACTTAAAGACATTGAATTCATAATTTTCCTCTAAAAATAACAACAACAAAACCCATCCTTTGATTTTTTAAAAATAGAAAAATCGTATTCTTCGCCCCCACCCCAATGACGTGGGGGAAGAGGGAGTGGGATTCGTCCATGATGTCAATACTTCAAAGCTCAGTTTTTAAAAAATATATATATTTTAAAACAGAAGACACTGCCTTTTTTTAATTAAAAAAAATCATCTGGTGCAGCTGTTCCTTTTCTTTTTTTTAATTGTTTTATTTTGTTTGTTTGTCGGGACTGTTTTATTATTGTAAGTTAACTGATATTTTTTTTAATAAAAAGTTTCGGCGTTTAACGTATTTTTATTGTATTTCTTAATTTCTTTAAATATGAAAAAAATTTGTCTCTCTTTTTGATGACATAAAATGTAACACAGTAATATTTTATACTTTGGTGTCACCCCCCTAATGGTATCACCCGGGGCGGCCCACCCCCCCACTAGCGACGCCACTGGGAAACGTTGAGACTAGGGCTGTCTTGCCCCAATAAAGAATCTGTGTCATAATTAAAGTTGTGAAAATATTCCAAGAGCAGCGTGGTGCGATTTGCGGTTTTCTTTTCATTGTTTATATTTTTTGTGTGGTTATTTTATATTCTACTAAATTCCCCCCCCCTCCTCTTCTTCAAAGATTTTTAATTCCCCCCCCCC
>MUZC01000128.1:322437-348979 GCA_002072015.1 Radix auricularia
CCCCCCCCCACTCTTCTACAAAATGTGTCCCCGCTCTCACTCTTCTACACGCTTTATTGCCCTAACTCTCCAACAGATATTTGGCTGGTGCGTGCACATGCATTTCCATTGCCTAGTTAAACAATTTGAGCAACAATGCGTGTAAAGCAAAGTGCCGTAAATGCCATCTGATTTCTGTGTCTAGTTAAACAGATGGCCAGTGGCGTCACTAGGAAGGTGCGGGCCACCCAGGGTGACACCATCGGGGGGGGGTGACACCAAAATGTAAAAATTCTGTATATTTGGAACTGGAAAACTCATAGGAGTTCTATAGGTTAAGTCGTGAGGGGGTGACAGCATGACCTACCGCCCCGGGTGACACCAACCCTTGTGACGCCTCTGCAGATGGCCATCTCCAAAATCGTTGGTTACAACAACTTGTAAAGCAGAAATTACAACTGACACACAGGAGAGAATGACGCATGAGATGGATCTTTGTTTAATGGGATGCAATCTTAAACAAATACAGCAACATTAAGCAAACGTCAAAATGGTGGCACTCCTACCCCTAACTCCGCCTTTTCACTTTTCATCCAGTCCCATTCATTGTATAACCAATTAACGACAGCAGGTGGGTTTAAGGAAGTAAGTGGTTCAGAACAAAGTAAAACTCCAGTTAGCTTTCTTCAGAAACCTAAATTAATGTTTTAAAACATCTTAACACTTTACATTTTGATCTTTCTTGTCTTTTTGATAAGAAGTTCTCAAGAAGAACCATTATCAAAGTCACCCATTATTCAGTTGTTTTTTTCCCTACATTTACATAGACATGCAATACACCATTGTCTATAATATATAAAAATCAACACTGTTAATGCGATTCTTCTTCCTCTATATCCTCATAAAGTGTCCACTAACGCTGAGGCGTGTATGACTGGGGGGGGGGGGCCGTGGGGAGGGACTGCCAGTGGTTTTAAGAGATCACATCAATGGTCGCCAATGCTACTCAGGAGGGTAAGTATCAGAAACAAGTATTTTTAAATTATGATAATCATTGGCTTTTTACTGCTGCCTAATTTTATCCAACCAGGTGACACCCCCAGCCCCCAACCATTTTTTTTTTAAATTTTAGGATAATACCGTAGCAAGGATGAGGAGGAGAATTAGTGAATTCCGATAACTAACTGATTCTCAAAATATAATTTCATTTTGAATTCGTCCTTGTCCCATACACTTGTTGTCTCTGTTGGCTGATTGATACAGTGGATAATTATATTAAGACAGCGCGTGTTGTACTTGTACAATTGCCACTGCTCGACTAGTACTGAATCATCAGTGAATCTAAAATTAACCGGCACTGGTGGGGACAAACTCTCTTAAACACACTAGCGTTGTATTATTTTCTTTGCATTTCAAAAATGTATAAAGCAGGTAAGTTTACAATTTACACTTGCCAATAATGTGTGATGTGCACCCATATTTGTATTTGACTTTGATTCAAGCTCTTTTATTGTAGACTTTAGACATTTCATTGTGTCTTATTATGAATCACAATGATGATTTTTTTTACCTGGAGTTTCTAGTGAACAGGGAAGAGCAGTTTGCCAGACACATACTATGACATACTCATTTTTTTTAATTAATAATATTTAGATATTTACAAAAGTTACATAGATTTACAATTTACAGCAATTGGGTATTCATTCTTAGAGTAAGGTAGAGAATAAAACATTGATTAAGTGAGTTAAGTCTGAGTGATAGAAAGTGGTGAGGCAAGCCCAAAGCCCTGCATTGGCGGAAGCGACATAGTGAAGTGTTAAAAAGTTACTGGTACTATTATTTATAAATATATTTATTATAAATATAAGAATAATAAGAAAGAGTTTAGTTAAGTTAAGTGAAAGAGCAGCATAAATTAATAAATTACCTTACCATGGCTTACCAGGCCCAGGCTTTGATTCTCAATATCGGTGCCACTAGCTCAGAGTATTTAACAAAGATAAATCAGTGAAAAAGAATGAAATAGCTGGCTTTAAAACTCATTAATCACAACTTCTTTTATGTTTTGATGAATAAGAAAACAACTCCATAATTTGACATGAAACACATTTATTCTAGTCCAACAAGTTTTCAGTAACTGGCGCCACTCAGTGTTGTTTTGATCACGTGACTAGAAATGAGAAACTAGGTCACAGTCTTCATTTTCTATTTAATTTTGATAATAAAATAAATTAATAAAAATTAAACGTTTTAGTTGTTTGCAACACACATGGAATTGTTATATTCAAAGCAAAATTAAAGAGCTTATAATACTGTCACAATCTATAAATGTTTTTATAATTACTTTCTTTTTCCAAAGAGGAAAAAAGTATATTGTTTAATAATTATAAAGTTGGGGAACCTTTCTTAAGTACTAAACTCAAAGGCTACACTAACACTAAGGACTAAGGGCAAGGGCAATAAAAACAAATACCATAGGATCACTTTGAGTGTAGTTGTTAACCATCTTTAAATATTTTTTTAAAGATGGGATTGATGTAATCAATTTTTAACAAAATACATCATTTAGAATATGTTTTTAATTCAATCTCAATTTAAAAAATGTTTTTTTTTTCATATATANTATATATATATATATATATACCAAATAATTAATCGATAATTATGATTAAAGCTGAAAATAAAATGTATGACGCCATTAAACTGAAAATTTACTTTAGTATTTAATTTAAAAAATTAGGCCTGCGGAAATCATTAATTCATTTCTAGATTAATCATTAAAACTTTTTATTGATTAAAATTATTTTAATCGATAAAATAGCCAATAAAACTATGGAAAATCTTTTCAATGATATCACCGATTTATCAATAAATAATAGTTGTTTTTTACCACAAACTTCTCCATTAAAAAAAATAAATTTTTAAAGTGTAAACTTTAAATAAGCTGTTTTATAAGGAAAATTATATCAACAAATAAACATTGTTTTTACTTAATTAACAATAACAAAATGCAAATTGATATTAAAAGTTTGAGAGAGATAGTAAAAAGTATGTCTCTGGTTTACGGGGAAGAAATTATTTTAAAATGGGGCCGTCATAAGAAAGTGTGACAGGAAAGGGGGGGGGTCTGGCCACGTGGGACGTCGTCACTGTGTTTTATGTTAAATAAAAAAAAATTTGTTAATGAAAAACATTTTTTTGTCTAAAGTGAGACGTACTTTTCAAGATTTGTGACAATTTGTGACATGGAGAGGGGGGGAGTTAAAAATTGTCAAAATACTTAGCTTGACGTACTTTATGGATGGCCCCTAATACTTTACACAAGTGGTTGTTTAGGTCTAAAGCAGATTCATTGTGATTGTAGAAGTGATTTTCTTCTGGATTTGACCTAATTGATATTTTTGGAAATTTTTAAATCCAAAGCAATGGAAAGGTAGTCAGTTAGTCAATAAATTATGGAAGGGATTAACGAAAAAAAAATTAAGCAAATTTAATACATATCACAGAGTAATATACTGTTTGAATATATTTTATTTTTTTCTTCAATTCACAATTTTTAATGTTTGTCTGTTTCAACTTTTAAAAAAATCAACAAAAGCAAACTTCATTTTTAAAATTGAATTTTTTTTTTTAATGGCAGTGCTTATTTTTAACCTTTATTCTTTTTTTATTCTTTAAAATTTCTTTTGAGGGCTTTTGAAATACCTCTGTTTATTATCTTTAATATGACTGGTGAACTAATTTTTCATAACTAAAATCTATTCAATAGTAGTAAGAACAGAAAGAAGTCACTAACTCAAGATGGGAGATTAAAAAATATTAATTGTAAATTTAAGTTACTTTTTATTTTGTATTTATTTATTTAGGGTAAGAGCAGTGCTTTTCCCTGCGTAATGCACCGGGACGGCATTCCAGCACCTTTTCCACATACTTATTTTTATTAATGCCTGGAATGCTTTTTCACAGGTACCTTTTTGTGGAAAAAAAACTGGATGAGAGTAATTAAAGTTGTCTTATTGAATGCATATTACATAATCTGAAATTGCATCAGGACAATCAAAGTTATTATTTTTTAAATAACACAGAAGATAATGTCAAGAAAAACCAGTTTACTTGGTTTCAAAAAAACATTTGTTGCAAAAGGCATACAATTCTCTATATCACGAATAGACAATGACAAGGCTAAAGCTTACTATAGTGAGATACAACTAAAACATTTCAACTGTATAAACCCAATTCAAAACCAAAATAATACATTAATAATAGAAACTCACTTGAATTCATTTAGTTTTCATGAAAAATTTACAGTTGTTTTTTAAGTTCTATTATAAATTTAAGCCATGAAACACTTGTCATATAATCTTCTGTATAGAAGGAGCATCTATAATGGTAAGATATGCATAAAACTAAATATAATTAGTTATTAGAGAAAACATTGTTCTATCCTGCAGTAAAATGCAGAAAAAATTTTAATGTTGCCTTTAAACTTTATAAACTTTTCTAATTTTAGTTTTTTAACTTTTACTCATATAATTATTAATATGCACATCATTATACCATCTCCTCAATTCATTTGTCTGCTATAATGTTAATTACTTCATAAATACTAATTGGAATATTTTATAATCAAAGAAAAAAAGGCAGGTTAAATTTAAACAGATGCCTGAATCATTCAAGAATGATATTGATATGGTAAAATCACAAATACATCAAAATGTAGTACATAATGTAAGTCCTCAACATTCATAATGGCACTTTCCCAAAAATAAATTATAAAAAATTTGTCAGAAGTTCTATCACAAAACTATTGCAACTGTCTCACATCTTTCAAATGCCATCCTTGGCAAATTGGTCCATAGATCCTTTTGTGGATCATAGCACTCCACACTGTCAAGAGTCAATGACGCACAAAAACCGTTTGTCCCAGACATTTCCACATCTTGTGATCTTCCACCAAAAACATATATTTTCCCATCAACCATTGCAACACCAGAACCAGCTCTGCTGATCCCCATGGATGAAACACTAGTCCATTTGTTCTGGAAAATTACAGATTTTGTTTGAATTTTAATATTACAAAATAAGAAATATCAACAATAAATGTAATGTATGACTAGATGTAACAGAAAGCAGCGAACTCAGAAGATAAAACCAATTATGAGCAATAACATAATCATAAACTAATTAGCTCTTTCAATAATATAATGACCGTAACAATATCAATGTAATTATCATCCCACTTTTTCTTTTCTTAGCAATAAAAAAAGACATAGATAAACTAGAAAAAAAAATTGTTAAACATAGATAAACTAGAAAAAAAAATTGTTAAAGCGCTGCAAGATTCACAATCAACTAGATTAACACCATTAGTTAAATCACCAAAACTAGAAACACTTGAGGTAAGAAGAACAAAGACCCAAGTAGTAATAATACATAAAGCATTAAATTCTTACGAGGGAAATAAAATGTAACCATCTAATATGATAATTGCATAGACAAAGAGGTAAAAAAACTTATTTTGTTCCATATGCAAGAACTAACATATGCAAATTATATTTTTTAGTGTCTAGCATTCTGTTGGTAATCCATTGCCAGAACAAGTTTTTTAAAAAACACCACTAAAACCATTCAAAACTTTAATATAAATGTAAAATTAGACAAAAACCATGGAAAATCATAGGAGGCAATAATCTTGTGTAAGGAAGAAGCATCAGAAACATATGAGATAATAAATGTATATAAAGAAATTTTAACCATAGCAGACTTAGAAAAATCAACTTCTGACTGAACGGGTTGTTGTACGAGGATGCAAATCTTACCTCTTTAATAGAATATTTCTCAACTGAACTGAGTGAGCCTTTATATTCATTAAAACCTCCAACAGCATAGAGGTATCCATCGCTGGCAACCAACCCATGATAAGCTCGAGGATATTTGAGGCGTGCCAAGGGACACCACTCTCTAGTGATTGGGTTGTAGCTTTCAACAGCATCAGATTCTGTGTAGTGCTCAGACAGACCACCAACCACATAGATTAAACCTGTAATGAACAAAAAATATTCAGTTATAGGAAAACTGTTCAGAAACTCCTTAGTGTTCTAGAAGCTCTTTATTAATCAGTACTCTTAGAGGGAATGGACTCGTCAGTCCAACAGAGGAAGCCTTTCTGAGAATTTAAATCTCTTGGTTAAAAACTCAACAACCAAAGTCAGAAGAAACCATACAACTTGGTGTGGGAGCTGGAGTAGCTACTACACTAGTTGCAATTATAAAAATAAGTTGAATAAAAATTTTAATAAAAGGGCTCTCTGAAAATCAAAGTTTTCTTTTCTTATGGAGCAATTATTACATGATTCAGAAAGCAGAAAACTTTTCTGAAAAGGTGGCGAAATTGTAAGCAAAAGTTTTATTTGAAATTTTCTGTAATGATATAAACGTACATTTCAATTACTAAATACATACAAACTTCAAAATTGAGTCTAAAGTAAACAGAAATATGTTAAGCCTCTCATATGTCAATCATTTCCTTTACACTGTCAGCATTTATCTATAATTATAGCATAACCATTATTTTTAAAACTATTTTTTTAAAAAGAAAATTCAATAGCCTTAAACTTC
Organism: Radix auricularia; assembly: GCA_002072015.1. Lineage (NCBI taxonomy): Eukaryota > Metazoa > Mollusca > Gastropoda > Lymnaeidae > Radix > Radix auricularia. Next base: position 329,035 of record MUZC01000128.1, read on the forward strand.
ATGTGCACCCTTAAAATTACAGGTGTAGTAAACAAATAGCTATATTTAAAAATAGTAGTAAAACATAATGTATAAAGTAGGATTTGTGTTCTATGCAAAATGTTTTATTTGATCGGGTTCTTAATGATCTATTTAGGTTTTTTGAGAATGATATACCTTCATATTCTACCGTTGCCATTGAAAACCTGGGATTCGGCATCTTGTCTACCTCTAACCAAATTCTCTCTACTGGATCGTATTTCTCTACTGAACCTCCTATCTCAGAGCCAACATAGCCACCTATTGCGTACAAGTAACCATTTAAAGATACCAGCCCCAGGCCATATCTTGGTTGGATCATGCTGGGCATTGGCGTCCACAAGTTTTCATCAGGATCAAAACATTCCACAAAGTCTGATATCAGTGACGCGTCCTCACCACCGGCAACAATGATTTTCCTGTCAAGAACAGCCAGTCCATGGCTGCTACGAGCCTGTTGCATGCCATTAAAGCTCTGCCACTTTTGTGCAAAGACATCATACCTCTCAACACTGTCAAGTGTGCTAATGTTGCTCATAAAAGTGTTTCTGTTTCTTGCGAATCCACCTGTGACGTAAATATACTTCTTGGCATTGTGGCGTGGCCATGTTGCTGGGTTGAAATTTGTTACTGGAATGTAAAGCCCATGGGCATTAAGTGTTTTCGTACTTTCTGTCTTAGAGGCATATTTAGTCAATGTAATCTTCAAGCCATGGTCACTGCAAGCATCAATTATTTGAAAGAGGTGTTTATGAGAGACCAGGTTTATTCGTATTTGATTCAACACTTGAAGAAAGTATTTTCTACGATTAAGGAGATCATGCAGTGTCCAATCAACAGCAGCTTCAAGTACCTGTTGTTTTTTTAATTAAAAATGTAAATATTAATAAAAATGAATCTTAATACCATAGAAATTAAATATACAACAGTAAAAACAAATTTAAAATGATTTTTTTACAAAAAAGTTTCATTACCAACATTTGCAAAGTTGTCTTTCCTGCATTTATTATTTTTAAAATAATACAAGAGTACAGTAATAGCATATAAAGTTTTCATTTCTGTGATTTATTTTTGTAACAAGTTTTAAGAATTTAACGAGTGAGATGTACAAAAAAAAATGAATTATACTACAATCTTAATATTGTTATCATATTATTAATTCCCAGCCACTTTTTATTCAATCTAAAGAAAATCTAACCTGACTTTCTGTCTCAATGTGAAGCCTTTCACTTCCTAAAATTCCTAGCAACAAAGGTAATTCAAGCTGTGTAAACTCATCGCCTTTTGAAGCCTGAACAAAGTTCTTTTCTAAATAAAGCTCTGATTGACGCTTCATGCTCAGCAGGTTGTGTGCATCAGCAAATGCAAAAATACCTTATTAAAAAAATAGTAATGCAAGCATCAAGACTTTTTTTCTTTTAAAGAAGACAAATTTTGTTAGGATCTTAAATCATAAGACTGGTACTTGGACTTTTTGTACAGTTTTATACAAAATCAGTCAAATCTTGCATAACAATACTTTTGTTACATACCAATACAGTTAAAAGGAGATATATTTTCAATGAGGAAGTGACTGCAAATATCAACTACGTCATCCACTCCAAGCATATCTGCCATTGCAAGTAGGTCTTGGCATGTATCAACATCAACTTTAACAAAACCTTCAAATATAAAATGTTTATAAATTTAAGTAGCTTTCTTTGAAATGAGCATTATGAGCAGAATATTAATAGATTGGCATTGGAACATTGAACAAAGCAGCCAGATTGTGTTAGCACACCCACCACTAGGGCTGTCAATTTTGTTGAAATATGCTGCCCGGGTACCTGTACAAATTTTGAATGGGTTACACGTTCGAAACATTACATAATTTTCCCCATCATGACCGCTATACAATGCTACCTAGCCACCTTCCATGCACCTCATTTCACACAGTAGCCACACGGAAGACGTCCATAAATGATGTTGCCGATTTTTACCCCCCCCCCCCCCACTTGAATTCAAAAACTGACAAATTTGGGGTGTATTATTTTTAAAAAATTTTGGACAAGGCACAACTGGTAACAAACACACAAAATGCAATCAAATGGAGGAAGGAGAGGAGGGATGGTAGATAAACAATATCTACATTCGGAGACCCAAAGTTAGCATATTTCAAAGTAACTTTAGTGTCAAAGCAGGGATGTTTTTATTAATGAAACCAAACAAGGTATATGAGTGAAGGTAGGAGAGGGGAGTAGATAAACAACATTAGCTAGTATCAATCGGCACATTTCAAAGCGAAGTTAGTGTCAAAGCCGGTGTGTTTTATTTTTATTAACAAACACAGCCGCTTTGATCTCTAAGCAGTACAACATTATTTTTTGCAGAGGACTTTTGTTTTCCTTATATGATTCTTTTAAAGCGCCATAACCTTTTTGTGTATGCGATTTCTGTTTCATGTTGAGAGAAAAAAGATGTATCAAAATACATTGCCACCGTATTTTATTTCCCGTTGACAGATATTTCTCCTTAGATGTACTTCACAGCACATATTTCAAACAAACAATTTTCATTTGATAAATTGTTTAGAGAAACACAATGTGAACACACACACAAAGGCATATGGCAGCCGAAGTTTAGCCTACGTTAATATAGACATTGAAGCTATATTTTCATGGGTAACCGAGCGGATTTTTACTACCGGGTAATCACATGGCAACGGGTACCTGGGTAGTAAAACCATTAATATTAACCTTATAGAATATTTTTTTTTTTTGGCCAATAGGCACATAAAATGAAACAAATAAAATAAAATAAATTACATTTCACTACCGTATCAGGTCGGGGAAAATAGTTCACCTGTCTCTGGTGCATTGGAAAAATTCGTGCCAGTCCCCCATACTAAAAAGTTTGAGAAGCACTGCTGTAGAGTGATTGTGCTTCTGGAAACTGGCCAGGTCTGGCACTTTGCAGGATAAAATTGCTTATCAATTTCTTATTTTAGTAATTTAATAGATATATTTTCATTTATTGAGAATACATGACATATCTTTTATTTAAAAAATTTTTAGTTTAAGTGTACTAAATTAATAATTTTAAAATTTTCAAAAAAAGTGTGACATGTTTAATAATTTTCTTAACTACTTATAGCTTATATTATGAAAAGAAAAAAGTAATAAATTACTAAATTATTTTGATCACGCATTTTAATTTAGATGTGCACGAAAAGTTTTTAAAATAGTTTTTTTCCTGCCAATTTGCTATTTGAAGATTTTAGAATTTGGTTGCAGTTTTTTTCCAGACAATGTTTTTTCAGGAAACCCTAAATTATTAATATTTTTGCTTAGCATCCAAAATTTTATTTTTCTCAACAAAATAAAAATGTTAAAATTCAAGTTACTATTTTCAACTTTAAAAAAAAATGTTTATAAATTGGTAAAGTCAGGTGTACTTTAGTATGTCATGCTATTTTTGACAATTTTTAGCTCCTCCCTCCCCCCTGTCACAAATCTCGAACCCACCCCCGCCCCCAAGTACGTCACACATTCAAACAAAATGTTTTTTAATTAACAAAATAATAAAAATTTAATATAAAACACCATGATGTCACACATGGCCGGACCTCCCCCCATTCCTCCCTGTCCCACTTTCTTACATCCCTCCCCCCTCTGCAGCATGACATACTTTATGGACAGCCCCATAAACAACTGGGTAAAATCAGGTTTGACATTCCCATGTTACATGGCCACCCTCTTTGTTGCTATGCCGCGTTACAAAGAAATTGTCAAATTTAGCTACTAAAATTCTAAAACTAAACAGAACAGTAACCCTAAATTCACAATAATAACTAAACCTAACCCCAACCCTTAATTAACAAATAATAAAAACAACCCGTAAAAAAAAAGTTTTTGACTATAAATCCTTTATATATGAGACAGAACTAAAATTATTGATTATATTTAAAACAAATATTTACAGACTGAAAGTGACCTAACTCCCAAATGCTCTAAAAATGGGGACGGGTGAGGGTGGGGTTGTGGTCACTGATTTGTTGGAGTGAACTCAGAAAACTCATGGATGTCAACAACAGATGGCTATTATACATTTATAGAGAGATAAACTACAAGTGCATTTATTTTATTACTGTACATTTAATCTATCTGAAATTTTGATACAATGCATTGTTAGGTGACACGATTCTATTCGGCATCCTTCCATCTCGCGAGACGATGGTACATCACCGTTGGGTTGGGTTGCATTTTCTCGAGTGGCCGTGCAGTCCTATCCTTGAGAGACAGTCTTTACCACAGTTTTTACACACGAGTTCTGTACTTCCAAATGTTTTGGCTTTTCTCCTAGCTCTTCTGTCTGCAGCCTCCTCCATTCTTCGCTCCTCGGCTACTATGACGCCCTCTTTGACAACTGTGCGCCACGTAGATCGGTCTTCTGCCTTACACTCCCAGTCACTTGTATGTATTTTGGCTGCTTTCATGTCCCTTTGACAGACATCTTTAAATCGCAAGCGTGGGCGACCTGTTTTCCTCTTTCCTGAAACAAGTTCACCATATAGGAGGTCCTTCGGGATGCGGCAGGGGCTCATTCTTTTGACATGTCCTAGCCACCTCAGGCATCTGTCACTAAGAATTGAGAACATGCTTTGGGTATTGGCACGCGTTAGGACCTCACTATTAGGCACTTTGTCTTGCCATTTAATACCAAGGATGCGACGCAGGCATCTCAAATGGAAGCTGTTAAGCTTGCGCTCTTGTGATGTATAAGTGGTCCATGTCTCGCTCCCATATAGTAGTGTACTGGTGACACGAGTCTATGTGCAAAATTTCAGCTCGATAGCATCACGGAAATGGGTCATTTTTTACTTTTGTTTTTCCGTTCGCCCAACGGACAGACCAAGAGAGAGAGAGAGATCCAACGGTGAAGTTAATATAAAAGATTTTAAAATTCTAAAACTAAACCTAAATACTAAATAACAAAGGAAGAGAACACAGAGTTAATTGCTATAATAAGCCTTTTGGGAACGTCAAGTTGGATTTTGGCAACTGATTGGTGAAAATGTATTAAAACTTTAAAGAACATTTTTGATGTAAGTAATTATTACCTGTATACATAAAGGTTATTAAAGTATTAAATATGTCTGAGGACATTTCATGTAGTTCTATTTCAGTCCGACTTTGTTCTTCCATACCAGACAAAAACATGGCTTTAAAAAATGGACTGGCTGCCGCAAGTATATTTCTATGAGCCTGAAATTTCTTCTTTCCTATTAATAATGTCACATCACAAAATGAGGACTCAGTCCATAATGACGCCAGATTTTCAAGTAGCCTCCTGGAATAACCTGGAGACGACGTGTCCAATACTAGTTCTGGCTTTATGCTCATTTTAAAACTGAAATACTTCTTTTAAATTTCGATTTCAAAGTTTTCTTATGAGCTTAAATAAATTATTAGACATATTTTTTTTTAATTTAACAAATAACAAACTTAGCGCGATACTACAACTAAAATACAATTTCTTTTGCAGCCTCTACGGTACAGTCGATTTGCGTTTGTAAATATAAACAAAAAAAAAAAAAAAGGTTAGTCTAGTTGTCAACACAATTTATTTAGGGTTACTATAATTTTCAGAAGGAAAAAGAGGACACTAAATTTTCATCCAATTTGACCCTTTTAACTCTAAAGTCGCAGTCGTTCTAGTTCATACTAATGACTACTACTACTACTACTAACGTAATCACGACTTAGGTTAATCGCGATTTATTGTCACTTAGTACCAGTGCTTTTTTTCTGAAGAAAAAGGTTCCGGAACGCATATTTATGTTCTTTTTGTCATAAAGAAATGGGGGCCGCGGTGGTCGAGTGGGAAGCGCGCTCGACTGTCGCTCCGATGGTCACGAGCTCGAATCCATAAGAAACCAATGTCAACTGCTAAGAGTAACAAAGAAAACGAAACAAAAAAATTCAAAATACTTCATTCATGGAAAAGAACTAACCCAAACTAAAGATGCAAAATACTTAGGAGTCATAATAAATGAGAAACTATCTTGGAACCCCCATGTCAATGAAGTTATTAAAAAATCAAACAAAACCTTAGGCTTTATAAAAAGAAACTTTTACAAATGTAACAAAGATATAAAACTAAAATGCTACCTCACCCTGGTGAGACCTATACTAGAATATGCATCTTCTGCATAGGACCCATCCTTGATAAAATAGAACAAATCCAAAAAAGAGCTGCCATATTCATTACTGGAGAATATTCAAAACTGACAAGAGTAACACCATTAGTTAAATCATTAAACCTTGAAACGCTGGAGGATAGAAGAACCAAGAGTAAATTAGTAATTATACATAAGGCAATTAATTCTAATTTAGAAATACAACACGAAGATAACTTAATACAACCCTCAAATAGACATAAAGATAAAAACACCTTTCTTATTCCATATGCAAGAACAAACACATACAAGTTTTCTTTCTTTCCGTCCGGTATTCGGGCGTGGAATGGGTTGCCTGAAGAAACCAGGAAAGCCAACACTTTGTCATCATTTAAAACTCTAGTAAGAATACAGGACTAAACCATAGAAATACGTAGGACGCAATAATCTTCTGTACAGAAAGAGCGTCTGTAACATATAAGATAAGATAAGATATGGCGTCCCCGAGTCCCACCCAGCACCAAATGGGTGAAAAGCGGCGGGGCAATGCGAGGAACCCTTAGCCGTGGCATGCGAACGCTGTATCACTTGCCAAAAAACAACTGCTGCCTTGCAGATGGTCTTGGCCGACGAAAGGCTATGGAAGCAAATCCAGAAAATACAGCAGGCTGAAGTCGGAGACCACGGGCCAATTGGCGCAAAACTCGTGGCATGCAAAACTCAATATTCAATATTGAGAACGAAGAAGAAGAAGAAGAAGTCATAATCATAAAGAAATAACACTGAAATAAGTGTAGTAAAATTTTAGATTATATCAAAGAAACAACATTACAAGGTTTGAACTGTTAAGTTTTATTAACTATGTAGGCTAATCTACTAAAAAGACAACCTTTGAGGTCTACAGCTCCACAGTCTTCGCATGTTTTCAACTGACAAATCATCTCGATTTCTTTTCCTGCTTTGACTGTCTACAGCTGAATGTCTTCCTCGAAGTAACCATGAATCAACGTACTTTGAAGGATCGAAAAATGTGAGAGGTGGACCCACCAATCTGATGAATAACAGTGACGAAACTATTTTTGTCCTCAAAGAAGCCCCGATTGGGGTTATTATAAGATTCATCTGCGAAAATCCTTTCTCGCACTCACTAGAAGAAATAGAAATAGTATGTATATCACGGATCAACGGAAGCAGTGTTTTTGGATATTTCTTTTCCATAAGGTATTCCCGGAATCCACGAATCATTTCTTTTTCATTTAGTTGTAGTCTGTTTGACAATTTTCTAATTTCCATTTCTCCAAATTTTATCTTGTTGGTAACGTTTTCTGACCACTGTTTTTGATCTAATATGCGAGCCCACTGAGCTAATTCAGCATCTTCGTTAGTAAGCAATCTGTTCTCGATTGAGTTCTTTAGTTTTTTGTAAAAGTCGTTAGGACCAATAGGAGGATCATTAGGTGAGTTTTTCGTGTGTAATATAACTCCATGAAAGCTGAGATTCTCGGCGGCAGCTGTTGCAGTTTTATAATATGTGCCTGCATTTTGACTTCTTTCCTCAAAGACTTGTACAAGTGCTTTTATTTTTTCATTCGCCTTGTATAGATNGTTGGATCATTTGTCGCTTCTTCAAAATGCTTCACCAGCGCTGCATAATTATTCCACATAAAATGTAATATTAAAATTCAAGGCTTTGTTTCATATACCAACCATCGTTGGGCCGGGCTATATATGACTAGTTTATTTAATATTAAAATTCACTTAACACTATCAGCGATATTGCATTCAACGAAACCTGAAAAAGCAGTAAAGACCAAACATTCCAAGCAAAAAAATTTAAAAGGTCTGTGGAAAAAGGTGGCGTTAGTGCGTTCCGCCAGAAAAAAAGCACTGGTTGTAGGAATGGTGTTGTCCTATGGTGGCAGTGTTGTAGGAATGGTGTTGTCCTATGGTGGCAGTGTTGTAGGAATGGTGTTGTCCTATGGTGGCAGGATTGCTCTTTATGAAGAGATGTGATTTTCGACAAGTTTCAGAGTTTTCAGGGGGGGGGGAGAAGGAAACAACAGTAACAACAATTGCGCCCGAACCGGAAAAAGGCAATCCAATTGTCAAAAATTAGTCGACATTGTTTTATTTTCGAAGCATACAAAGGTGTGTAAACCAGTTCATGCCTTTGTCACATAAATTACGTCAGCTTGAGGTTGGGCGACAGTTTCAAGGCTCTGAAACTTTCACTCTGGAACATCGAATTCTCAACCTATATGAACTTGATGTAGATCTATAAGTGGCGCGACTTTTACTCTTTATCAGAAAATTGAGGTATAGCTAGAAAAAAAAAGAAGAGGATTATTGGGCCGGGGGGGGGGGGAATCACACGACTACTGCATTGGTTAAACGCTCAGCTTCAAAACGACGCATCTCTGTTACCAAGCTCCGGTCTGACAAATGCAATATCTAAACGGCGATTTGGTGGAGGGAGGTTGTTGCGTGTTTTTTCCCCCGGTTGGGTGCTGATTTTTATGAGCACGGTTTTACTGAGTGGTTCTCGTCCAGAGTTATCTGCGGGCTACAGATGGGATGAGACCACTCATCGCAAAGTTGCCGCTATAAAATAAAAAGAATTAAAAATAATGAAAAAAAAGTCGTTATCCGTCTTTCCCGAAAGTTAACCTTGACAGTTTACTCATCACTCTTAGTTATCGTAATCACAAGGCCAGACTAACCTTAGCCTTTGGTCCAAGGGCCCTAGGGCATACCAAGGCCAGGGGAAACATGGCATAAGGAGTAAAAGGCCAGACTAACCTTAGTCTTTGGCCCAAGGGCCCTAGGGCATACCAAGGCCAGGAGAAACATGGCGTAAGAAGTAAAAGGCCAGACTAACCTTAGCCTTTGGCCCAAGGGCCCTAGGGCATACCAAGGCCAAGAGAAACATGGCGTAAGAAGTAAAAGGCCAGACTAACCTTAGCCTTTGGCCCAAGGGCCCTAGGGCATACCAAGGCCAGGAGAAACATGGCGTAAGAAGTAAAAGGCCAGACTAACCTTAGCCTTTGGCCCAAGGGTATACCAAGGCAATAATAAACTTAGCGTAAGGAATAACAAGGCCATATTAAATTCAAGGATTCATATGGACGGTCTTTGAAATGGTTTTTTTAAATTTGTAAGTGCTTTTCATTTAGTTTAGGAATAGATTTGATTGAAACAAGATTCTTCACATTAATTTTTAAAATGAAAAGAGGAACGTCTATGGAGGTTTCACTGTTTTAAAAATCATTTATATTAACTTGTGGTGTCTGAGCCCTTTCCGAAAAAACTTGGGATCGATTTTAGCCCACTTCCTCGTAGGCTAGCGAGCTGAAATTTTGCAGGCAGACTCGTGCCAATGATAAAAATGATGTATCAAAATTTCAAATCGATCGAATGTTCTGTAATTGAATTATTGAATTTTAAAATGATTTTAATTTATCTTTGTATATCATGTTAATTTTATAGATAGAGTGCCGTGGTGCGTATATGTTCAACAACCTTTCCAGTCGCGCAATAAGGTGCGCATTATATCGACAATACTTTTTACAAATATATTCAATATCGGTGCGCATTATATTAAACACGTTTTACGAGACATAACTAGAATTTAGTATTTTCGGATTGTTTTGCCCTGCGTATTAGACTATAATGAACATCCTTATAGTCTAGTTAAGTCTCGTATATGAAGGATTTATAGTCAAAAACTTGTTTTTACGGGTTTTTTTTCATTAGTTATATTTTGTTTCTTTTCTTCATATTGTTTTCTGTATTTCCCCCCTTTTCCCCATGAATTTAGCTTTCAAAAACTCTCAGACCGAGAATGAGCTGCCAAGATTCGAGGTCTGATAATTTTGACTTCTTTCAGTTGTTGCTGCATGAAGACAGTTATGATAGCCATGCCTGGTGATAGCTGGTTGTGACAGGACTGCATAAACACAGTTGGGATAGTTCTGAGTAGATAAATTTGGTTATGAAAGGGCTGCTATTGACAATTTTTTTTAATGAAAGAATTGTTTAGTGACATCTTGTTATGACAGGGTTGCCTGAAGACATTTCTGATTGTTCTGTCCACCAACAGTTAATAGAGTTATGACCAACGGTCTACTTAAAGACAGATGGTTCTAACAATTATAACTTCAATAGTGCTATCCAGTTAAAGCGCATTCTAAATCCCCCAAAGATTTCTATATCTTTCAAAGTAAAATATGCCTAGTAGTTAATTTTACTTACACAACATTTCAAAGACTAAGAATATAGACTAGTATTAATACATTACGGAGCTGGATTATTTCGGCGTATTATTATAATGATATGTTTTAAAAGAATTTTTATTTTTTCGCAACAAGTTGATAAATAAGAAAATAAAATAAACCAAGTCGGGTAAAAGAAATTAGAGGGATGAACAAAAGAGCATGTAATCGGTAAATCCAAATAAATTTTAAATGAACGGCGATTGCAAATATGTTTACTCCATCGTCTTTTAATAACAGAAGACAGAAAAATAAATCATTCTTTTAGGAAAATGTTCGCAATAATAAATAATATATAGATTCTAGATCTAAATTCCAAAACTTATAAAAAGTATTAATGACAACAGCAATTTGAGGCAATTTCTTAAAATTTATATACTTTTTTGCCGGAAGGTGTCATCGAAGTTGAGTTTTGAAAACAAAGCTCTTTGTGGAATGTTTATTATACACTAAAGCTCACGTTTTTATGCTTTGCACGTATTTAATAACAGAGAATTGACGTTTTCAGCTTGTTTTGTTTTCCGTACACTCTTTTGGCCATCCATTTAATTCACCGGTTGATTACCCAGATTATAAATATTATGTTTGTTTAGACATCATCCCACCCCATTCCCACCATTATTAAAAAAGTTTAATTGTAGTCCAAAACAAGGGAAAATGGATGTGATTTATTTGAAAGAGCTTCCAAAAATGTGTCGCCCGCCTGGTAAATCCCATGAAAATGGTTTTGGAAAGACAAACATGGATGCACTGAAACTGGATGAAATAACGCATGGATGAAATGACACTGGATGAAATAACGCATGAGTGAAATGACACTGGATGAAATAACGCATGGATGAAATGACACTGGATGAAATAACGTATGGATGCACTGACACTGGATGAAAAAACGCATGGATGCACTGACACTGGATAAAATTACGCATGGATGCACTGACACTGGATGAAATAACGTATGGATGCACTGACACTGGATGAAATAACGCATGGATGAAATGACACTGGATGAAATAACGCATGGATGCACTGACACTGGATGAAAAAACGCATGGATGCACTGACACTGGATAAAATTACGCATGGATGCACTGACACTGGATGAAATAACGTATGGATGCACTGACACTGGATGAAATAACGCGTGGATGCAATGACACTGGATAAAATTACGCATGGATGCACTGACACTGGATGAAATAACGTATGGATGCATTGACACTGGAAGAAATAACGCATGGATGCATTGACACTGGATGAAATAACGCATGAATGCACTGACACTGGATGAAATAACGCATGGATGCACAGACACTGGATGAAATAACGCATGGATGGACTGACACTGGATGAAATGACGCATGGATGCACTGACACATGGATACCCAGAAAAGTGGATGCACTTGAGCATGATCGTACTGGTGCATAAACCTACTGACGCATGACGGACTAACGCTTGGATGGATTGCTGAGTGGACAGACTTGCACTTGGATAAACTGAAGCATGGACAGACTGGCGCTTGGATAAACTAAAGCGTGGACAGACTGGCGTTTGGATAAACTAAAGCGTGGACAGACTGGCGTTTGGATAAACTAAAGCGTGGACAGACTGGCGCTTGGATAAACTAAAGCGTGGACAGACTGGCGTTTGGATAAACTAAAGCGTGGACAGACTGGCGTTTGGATAATTTGAAGCATGGACAGACTGGCGCTTGGATGGACTAAAGTATGAACAGACTGACGTTTGGATTGACGGGTGCATGGATGTAATGACGCATGTATGGACTGAAGCATAGAAGGACTGACTCATGGACCGACATATGCATAAACGGACTGAAGCATGGAAAGACATATGCATAAACGGACTGACGCATGGATGGAATTGCGCATGGACGGAGAGGTGAATAAAGGGACAGATGCGTAGATTATAAGTTTTGCTCGATGTCTTACATGCACATTGCACAGTGCACAGCATATGAGATGGAGATGAGATTTGATTTGAGAGACAGCGAGGAAGAGAGCATAAATACCCACTCTTCAGCCTACTTAAGAGTTACTGGGACATCAAGTTATCACTTCCATAAAACTTTCAAGTACTTCTCGACGCTCACTTACCGAGATTTTAAGACCTAATTAGGTCAAACCTAAATTAAACAGCTGAGCACATATCATGCATTACGAAAGGTGTTCCTTAAAATATTGCCCCCCCCCCTGACTGCCCCAACTTTATATCCATGACATTCGTGGGTCCCACACTGGGCAAAACTGGGGACTTGTTATGAAAACGTGATCTCCCCGGGTTCTCCCTGCAATGATAAGATGGGCCGGCTCACCCCGGTGTTTACACTCAAGTGTTTCTGGACTCGACTGGGAGTGACACTTTGTTTATGTACGGGGAGCATTGGTCGGAGGTAAATTGATACACGTGAAAAAGTGTGCGCGCGCAGCCTGCAACAGTATGACGTCATTGTCAACAGGAACTAAGATGCACGGTTTGGGAATATAATATCGTCGGGTGACTTGTTCAAATCGGCGCAAAATATCGAGGAGGGAAAATAGAGATGTGATGGTAGGTTAAAACCGGGTGTATTTGATTTACCCTACTCGGTTTTGAATAGGTTATTTAAAAAATTCACCGCTTTGTCCGGATCTTTGTTCTAAGTTACGTAAGTTTTCAAATATTCCCGGAGGATCTACCAATAATTTCATCATGCACATCTGTCGCTCTGCCCACACCGCCATCCTTCAGTCCAGCTCTATACGTCACTACCTAACAATTTGTGCTACGAAAACTCTAGACTGTGCTTTTGTTCTCTCTCGTCTCGACCATTCTTATTCTCTTCTTTCAGGTTCACCAAACCAAAACATTGAAAAAACTACATAAAGTATTCAATTTTGCTTCCAGACTAATTCTTAAAAAAAGAAAACAACTACAATATACCTTCGTTTCTTTATTCACTTCGTACACATTACTAAAAACTGTCTGTTCTCAATCACAATTTCTTTTCTGAGTTATGCCCTTTCCACCCTAAACTGTACTTCTCTCTGTCTACTCACCGAGTCGTCAGAAGTTAAAAAATGTCTTTAAAAAGATAAACTTATCTAATTTGTACCGTAATGTCATTATATGTTGTTATTAGGTTATGAATGATTTTCATTGAATGAATTAATAATTATTTGATAATATTCCTTTTTATGTAAAGTGTTGTGAAACCAGTTGCTTTCTAGCGTAATTGCGCCACATAAATGATCAAATTTGAAATTATTATTAGACTATAATTATTGTTTTAAAAATTTACCCGGATCTTAGTCGGGGTGTTCCTTATAGGGTTATTCTATTAGTATCTAGAATGTGATGCATCGAATGATCGGTGGTTTTAAAAATTACGTTTAGAACTTATATCAATTTTAGGGCTTCTGTTTATATATTCGCAAACCTGGTTGTAGTTTTGCGTAGATGATATTTTTTTTAAAAGATTCTTTTTCTTAGAATTAGAAAAGAAAGAAAAATTAATCAATAAAAGATGCTTTTTACAAGTTGCATACATTTTCAAAAGATTTCTTTTTAAACAGCTGAATGGATAAAAGTTATCTTATATTATCTTATCTTATCTGCTACAGACGCCCCTTCTATACAGAAGATTATTGCGTCCTACGCTTATCTATTATTTGTTATTCTTATTGGAGTTTAAAATTTTAATAACGTGTTGGTTTTCCTGGTTTCTTCAGGCAATCCATTCCACGCCCGAATTCCGGACGGGAAAAAAAGAAAATTTGTGTTTGTTCTTGCATACGAAATAAGAAAGATGTTTTTATTCTTATGTTTATCTGAGGGTTGTATTAAGTTATCTTTGTGTTGTATTTCTAAATTAGAATTAATTTCTTTATGTATAATTACTACTTTGCTCTTTGTTCTTCTATCCTCTAGCGTTTCAAGGTTTAATGATTTAACTAATGGTTTTATTTTTGTCAGTTTTGTTTTTGGTGTATGGGTCCCATACAGAAGATGCATATTCTAATACAGGTCTCACCAATGTGAGACATTTTAGTTTTATATCTCTATTACATTTGTTTAATTTAATTAAAATAAGCATTTTGTTTTTAAAGTCAGCCATTGTAGCCGCAGTCAAGTCACTATAAGAAACAAGTATTTGCTACTAAATATTTCCATTTTAACATGATTTCAGTCATGATAAAAGTGTTAGTCTTCCCACCCACAAGTATTTACTCCAACAAAAGATCTTTGAGATGTTCAAGGGAGACTCTTACACCCGATGTCGTCAAGCCGTCAGCTGATAAAATTAAAACATTCCTTGTAAACTAAAAAGTTGCCTTGCTCTTGTACATATGTATCATCGACATCCTTCCTTCTCGCAAGCCGATGGCGCATCACTGTTGGTTCGGGGTGTGTTTCCTCGTGTAATATATATTTTAATAAAAGAACATTTGCAACATGAAACTTACATTTCTTATTTTCAGAACATTCCCGGAAAAATGGACTCACGTATATAATTAATTTTTCTGTTGTTGCTGGGTCTATGCTTGGAACATCTATATATATATAATTCTCATCATGGTCCGACCATGCCGGACACCAAGTAGCAAGTTGTCTGACCCCACCGACCAATCAGATTGTAAGAAAAGTTAGTGCACTGCGCAGGGGGTAATCGGTGTTGAATTGAAGTCAATTACTATGTTCTTTCAGAACAGCAAAATAACATGTATTTCGTAGTGTAGTGGTTATAACACTCGCCTAACACTTGGAGGTCGAAGGTTCAATCCCCAGTTCATTTCCCACTTTCTTTTCGTTCATGACTACGCGACAGCATAACAAGCACGAGACGAGTGGAAATAAGCTTGACGAATGACCCCTGTCAGGTTAAGCCAATTAGTTTTTGGTTGGATAGCTGGGAGGGTGCGGGGTGGCAAGTGGCTAACCACAGTGCACATGTTTCCAGATCAACAATGCGTCGCAGTTATCCCCGCATCTGAGGTTCATTCTCGTTGTTCCGATTTCATCGTAATGTAGTTTGTGGCTGTTCACCCCCTCTCCCCACCCAACTTTCTTTGCACTATCTATGAGCAACTATGCGACGTATGCTACGCCGCAAAAATCTAGTTATAAATAATAGAATAAGTTTTATGTAGGCACACAATGGAATACCTTTGCTATTAAAACAAAAAATCTGAGTGTGTAGAACCAAAGTCATGACTCAACCTTATCTTACTTGTGAAAAATTAGACGTGCTTTAAAACTTGATGTTGTCAAAACAAACAAAAGTGCTGTCCCCGGACTTGGACTTTAAAATCTTTTCCTAACCCGAAATTCAAAATTATTTTATCGCCACATGATTTTTTGTTCATCACTCAGAACTCGCCTGCCACAGAAAGTTGAACGACCTGGGGAATTAGCCGAGTAATTCTGGAAACTCTTGTGTGCCGCCCCCCCCCCNGGGGGGGGGAATGTAAAGTTGAGTGGGGGGGGGGAGGGGATGGGAATTTTTCGCACTTTAGAAATAACGACTTTTCTGAACTCGTGTAGAGAGAGGCTTTTTAGGATTTAGATTTGAAATGTGGCTCAACAAATAAACAATAATTGTATTCAGACTTTCTGATTTTTTCTAAAACAAAAACTAGTTTTTGAGAAAAAAAAACATGCAAACTTGAGAGCAATGGTCCCTTTTAGCTGCGCAGTTGCGCCGATATCTGACTGACGCCGCGCAGCAAATTTAGTAAAAAATAAATTTTGCGCAAAAAAAATGATGCTGTGAAACTTTGCACACTAGTTTCTTTTTTTTTTTTCAATTTGCTCAAGGGCCAACGAACTTAAAAGGGATCATTGACTTGAGAGGCTCATAATTTGTTCTTTATTCTGCGCCCCATTTTTAACACAGAAGAAAATGAATTCTTTGTCAATTAGATCTGTGTGTTTAATTAGAAAGATACTTGTAGAATTTATAATGAAAAGCAGGGCTTGATACACATGATACAATTGACACATACAGACGTCTCTAAAAAACGATTATGCATGCTTCTAACGTAATTAAATGTCTTCTTTATTTCTCGAACTCACTTTTGCGCCGCGACCCTGATAGGGTACGTAACACACCACAAAACTACAAGCACCCCAGGTAATGTATAAAAATGTATAAAAGTATTTAAAAAAACAGCCCGTTAAAACAAAGTTCTTGACTATAAATCCCTCACATAATATGAGACGTTACTAAGAGTATTTATTATGTTCAATATATAACGCACCGCGCGACAGGCCCCCGAGGAATCCAGGGCTGGAGGGATCCTCCAGTGACCCGTTGAGGTCATCTACAGCAGACGGCTACGTATTCTACACAGAGATACACTTAGGGATAAACTAAACATTCCTTAATTTGAATACGGCACATTCGATCGCTCTGAAATTTTGAAACAATACATAGTTAGGAGACACATGTCTATGTGCAAGATTTCAACTCAATAAGATTATGGGAAAAGGTCAACTTGTGACCTTTGGTTTTCCGCGGGTTTGACCACGACGGTGAGATTAATATAAGGGATTGAAAAATCTGGTACGATTTCCCCTAATTTATAAAAGAATATTTACAATTTAAAGCAGGCGGAAGCTGGGGGTGGGGAAGGGGGGGAAACACCCACTGGGTTGCCATTTCCTATTTAAAAATTCATATAATCGCGAACATATTTGAAGTTTAGATGACTATTAATTTCGTACATTTTAGAAACTATAGACATTTTGTTTTAAATTGA
This sequence comes from Radix auricularia, assembly GCA_002072015.1. Classification (NCBI taxonomy): domain Eukaryota; kingdom Metazoa; phylum Mollusca; class Gastropoda; family Lymnaeidae; genus Radix; species Radix auricularia. Next base: position 346,240 of record MUZC01000128.1, read on the forward strand.
TTTTGTTTGTTTGTTTGTTTTGTTTTTTTATAAAGTTCGTGCTGTCTAAAAATACACACCAAAATAATTTACCAGCACTTGATGTTAAAGAGTTTAAACATTTTAGTCTGAGCAGCCGTCCGTGGTGTACGGTGTACGGGAGAAGATGACCTGAATGTTGACGTCATCAAACGTACCCTCAAAAGTTCAAGGACATTATATTTAACAATGTTAAGTATTTCACTTAGGAAGTGAACACGTCTTAGGATAAATTTGAATCTTAGGAACAAGCCGAAATCGATAAGTGTGTTTAAAGTACACATGGTAATAATTTCATTGTTTTTATATATTATATTCGGGAAACGCTGTAGCAGAAAAAAAAAGTTCATTAACACTTTCTGATCCGGAGATTTCCGCACAAGTCACTCAAGTACCTAACTACACATCACGAAGGGTTTTATTGTCTTCGGTGTTGGGCAAGCTTAAACGATGTAGTCACCGTTGCTGATCGGAAATGGGGTCCCACCTAAACAGCAATAATTGTCCCTCATTGTCAGTGAGGACACACAACATGGCAGTAATCGGACTTATTCTACTCTATAAACTTGAAGGTTGTATTTAAAAAGGTGTCAAATCAATTTAAAACTAACTCAATCGAATGAAAAATGATTAACAGCAACAAAGACTAAAAAAATGGGTTGGGTGGTGGTGGCGGGGGAGGGGGGTGTCCACACACATCATAGCAATCGAATGTATTAGCTCGTTGGTGTTTTTCAAAAAATGCAACAAAGACAATTTAAGTTTAAAAGGAACATAAAAAAATAGTTTAACTGGCAACAGAAATAGAGGGTTGGATGATGCCACTGATAAGCTTGGAGATGAGGAACATATCTGGCTTCAGTGTAACGTCTACAGTGAAACAATAAAATGGCTGATGTTACATTAAAACTTGTCGGATCACAAAGATGTGAAATTATTATACTAACAATCGATAAAAAGAAGTGTGTTTGTGTATGAGGCAGGGGTGACGTAGAAAAGAAAAAAAAATAAACCAACCAACAAATAAATAAGTAAGCTCACCTTGGCCATATCCACTAATGTGCTCTGGTTCTCAGTCAGTTTTCTCTGGTCCATCTTTACTCTTCGTAAACTGCGGGAGAAATTTGAAATAACAAATGTTTACTGAAACGTCATTGGATGACTCGTTTTCATGATCAATAATTGTTAACTGAAGTATTATTTCAGTTTCAATTTGCTTGTTTTTTCAGACTGCCTTCGTGCAGTCGGGCAGGTTATAAAAACAAGTCGAAGCTATATAACATTTAATTCCCGGTTTAAGGCCTTTAGTATTCCCATGTGTAGTAGTAACCCGTCCGTATCGGCGGTTCACTTTTCGCGGATTAAGTTCTTTGCGAGTTTTTAATTTTTATTCTTTTAAATAGCTGTATTAGACCAATTGCCCAAAGAAATTGCACCGCCGTCTGAAGAGACGTAAAATAATGTCATCGGCCCCGCGCATTAAGCGTCATCATCACTTTCATCGTCATATTCATCATCATTATTATGTCATGTGTACCACATGTGTGTACTTCGCTTAAATCTAACAGTAAACGCAAGTGCCCGCTCCGTATTGCTTTGCAATTGTTGTCCCTGCTTCACGGATGTCCACCAACCGTCGGGGTCTCTGGTCCCCATTAACCACGATTAACGAGTGTTCACTGAAAATAACATTTAGTTTACAAGGCAAAAGATCTACGGGTAAGGCAACTCTTTGAGCCAGTGGTCCTACGCGAGTAAAATACAATAAAAACAAATACAACAAAACAAACGGCGCATTCTTGCCTGTGGATGGCCTGCAGAAACTTTCTTTGGTGTGACCGGACCTTGCTGACGTTGACCTTCTTGACCAGCTTCGTGTAGCGGTAGATGAGCCAGGTCTCACGGAGCACATTGGCTGCTGCATTCTTTAACTGTTGGGAAGGAACACGCAAGATACGTTAGAGGATTCCAGGAGGGGCAGGTGAGTTGAAGTTCGAGAAGACGTGTGTATTATGTAGGCATACAGGTGAGTTGAAGTTAGAGAAGACGTGTGTATTATGTAGGCATACAGGTGTGGAAAATTGGTTTCCACGAATCACCGTTCTTTTTCTAACTCGCGGCCATTTTTTAAAGAATAAAAGTAGCCTTAGAGTATAATTGATAAGTTATATGGTTGTAGTTCTAAGGTGTAATAGACTAGTTCTAAAGTGTACTGGAGTAGTTTTAAGAGTAATTCTAACGTGTAATGGAGTACATGTATTTATTTTTAAGGTGAAATCTATAAGTGAATGCTATGTTTGCAGTCAGTATCAGCTGAGCATTTAAGACATACGAGGGTTAAGAAAACGGGGTTGTCAAAAATATTTAAAATTTTGACATTTATGTACGTTATTTGCTTGTAAAATTTCTAATTGTTTTGTTTTGTTTTTGTTTTGTTTACTGCTGTAATGTTGTTGTTGCTGACGAATGCCTTTTTGTTGACACGTTCGTCTTCACGTATCATCTCAATCACGAATCGTCTCAATCGATTCAGGTGTTCTCCTAAGGATGAAGTTAAGATAGAGGGTGGCGTATGAAGGATAGAGTTCGCCATGGGTGATAGATTTATTCTTTTTCATTTTGTGCAGCATTTTCGACAAAATGTATGAATGGGTTTTGTATTATTATTATTTTTTTAAAATTCGTACAGTGAATTGGCAAAATCTGGTGTACCCCCCCCCCC
>MUZC01000128.1:349082-369190 GCA_002072015.1 Radix auricularia
CCCCCCCCCGGTCTAGGTTCTCCAATACATGTAAAGGAAATAACCTGCCATTAGCATTCACCACACAACTTCTACGCTACACGGACACAAAGACCCGTGACAGTGACCACACGGACACCGCCCCACCTACCCTCTTGGTCAGCTGCGTGTCCATCATAAAATAATGCACGTGTTTCTCCGCCCGGCTTAGTTCCAGCTTCCGTGCAATGACAGCGACCACGAGAGCCGTGCAACCAGAACCCTGATAAAAAAAATAAATACACATTTCAGAAAAACGAATTTAAAAAGAAGAAAAAGTGTGCAAGGAATAAGGAAGGGTAAAATGACATCAAACAAGGGAATTATATGACATTCCAAAAACAATTTATTCTAATTTTATTTTGAAGAATTAATTATAGCTAGTGATTAATTAAAGCCACTAATTTTTTAATATTTATTTTTAATATGAGTATCCATTTCATCTGTCACGCGAAAGCACAAACACTAAAATGTGTTATTAAATGTCCCATAATATTTAGAGAAACCATTCAAGAGATTTTTCCAGTTTTAACTATTATTTACATAGTTTGAATCGCACGTAAATCAAATATATATTACTAGAAAACCCGACGTGCGTTGCAACGATCTCAGTAAAACGGAATAAATTCAAAGAAACCAATAAGTTGTTTCGTCAGCTATAAGGGACAAACATACATACATACTATGAATTTTATATATACTGATATGAGGAGAAAAAATCTAGGGCCTCCGGGCCCAAGTGGTGTAAGATGTAAACTTTGAAACACCTGTTTATTTGTATCTGGCTCTAAATATATATTTTAATCAATATTTGTCAAAATCTTTAAAAATTGAATGGGAAAAAACATTAACGTATACGAAAACAGGCATTTGGGGCTCCTGGGTCCAAAGGAAAGCACATTAAGAGTTCATTGACCTATGCTTTTTAATATAAGCTCTCATGTACTTATACAAAATTTAGTAAAGTTCCATTAATTTTAGTAGAATCTAAGGCTAAAATTAATTTTCTTATAGCACATATAAGCAAAAACCGATTTAAAGTATGCCCTCAGGCCCAATCTGTGCAAGGAAATAACTTTTAAGTTCCTGTTTATAGCAGTCTGGATCATAATAGTTATATTTGTAAATATTTTTCAAGGTCTTGTAAAATCATAATGGGAATTAAGTCTTAAACGCTTATGAAAAAAAAATGTGGGCCCCTGGTCCCGAAGTAAGGGACATTAGGAGTTCAATGTCCTATGGTATTTTAATATGGGCTAAAAGTTTTTATGTACCCAATTTGGTCAAGATCCATAAATTTTCTAATTAACTAATTTTTAAGAAGAAAAAAAAACATTTTGGGTCCTCATGAGTGTCAATGTTCAAATTTGTTTAAATTTTTTAAAAACAATCCGGAAGCATACTCAATAATTTCCTAAAAATTGATGGAGATCAAAAGAATGGAGTAGTCATCTATACAGGACAAACATACATTGTTATTTACATATATATAGATATTAGAAACATACTTATTTTTCATTAAGAGCTCGAAATAGCCTAGGCCACAAGGGCAGCACCAGTAACGGTTTAAAGTAAGGGGGAAAAAAGGATGGTGTCCCGGGCAACAAAGAATTGCAAGCTGTACCAGTGGTTGCTCCCCAGCCCAATTAATATATATATATATACAGTTGCACCTCGAAATTAATCTGTTTGCGGGTGGATTTCGTATTTTGGATTTTTCATATGTCAAACTAGGTTTTACATGTAAAATCGCTAATCCGTTCTGAGTCACATAGAAACAACACTAAATAAATAGAAGTTTTTAAAAAAAATTAGAAAAAGAAAAAGAAACGTAAGTAAAACATAGTTTAAAACTTATAAGTTCAAGTACTTTGATTTAATATGACTAAACACGTGGAGCGGGTACTTCAAAATGCCATTCTAATTTAGAAATACATCACAAAGAGAAGTGTTTGGTATAAAAGTTAAATATTTATAATTTAGAAGTCAAAAGCGAGATCTATAAGTGAGAGAGTGAGTGAACTGCATATGTAAAACCTCATACGCACCCGCCCCGTGCATAGACGTATGGTTGTAAATGTAGAACATATAGTTCTTATAAATATAGTTTGGTGCTACTGAACTATAAAAACCTTGAACAAAACAAAACAACAAATAGAAAAAAAAATTTCCGTCAATATTTTTTTTTAACGAAACGCCAATAAGAAATATTACTGTCATGTCAATATTTCTATACTACTGTCGGCACGAACGTCTGAGGCAATTTGTTAAACGGTATCGGGTCATCATGAGCAAATGGAAATTGCTTTGTAAAAGCATGGCTGAAAATAGATTAACGTATTGTAAAAAACTAAAAGAGATATTTCAATATGCACTAACTAGTGAGAGGGGCGACATTGTCGGTCCAATGCGGATACCCTTTCGTGGAGGAATGGACCGCAAGCCCTTACCACACTACGGCCATAAGTGGAACCAGCGAGGACATGCTACTGCCAATGGTAGCCCATAATCTAACCACGGAACTGTCAATGGTAGCCCATAATCTAACCACGGCACTGTCAATGGTAGCCCATAATCTAACCACGGCATTGTCAATGGTAGCATAAGACCTAACCATGGTACGGCCAACGGTAGCACAAGAACTAACTATGATAATGGCTATGGTAGCACACGTTCTAACCACAGCACTGTCAATGGTAGCGAAATCCAAGGCACTGTCAGTATAGGGAGAGGAGTGGGGTGGACACTAAAGCTGATCCTTGTCCCATGATGCCACTGGATATTTGTGACCATGGCACATTTGCGAACGGGGCACATTTTAATACGACAATGATTGTAATATTGATATCACAATAAACAATACATGAGACAGACACTTTCAGGTCGAGTATTAGTTCATTTCCTTAGTTTGTAAACTTATCAAAGAGAAGTAACAATAAACTAAATTAATGGAGAGGAAACAAATGATAAAAAAAACGTTATCATTTATGGCCAATTATAAGTGTTTTTGGTTTTTACTGAGTGAAACGTTGGAAGACTTATCGATTCACGCAGCAAGTAAGAGCGCAGGGTTAGGAAGACGTGGCACACATCTTTCGTGTCAGTCTTTCGTGTCAGATGGAGACAGTTGTAGTAAGAACTGTGAGCATATTTGTTAGCATCGGTCATCATCAATAAAATTGACGTGGTCAGAATGTCACGCAAGGTACGTGGTATTTCAAAGAAAAGGCCGAAACCAATGACTAGTTGGGGGGGGGGAGGGGATACAATCAAAGTGATGACAAGGCGCAGTGGACAACATATCTGGTTCAAAGTCTCCACAATTAAATGGATTCGTTTATGAACTCAGTGTACATTATTAATAGGGTTTGGGTGAGGGTAGTATACGGTATCCATCCTTCATGAAAAATATGACAGGTTAAAAAAAAATGTATATATAGTTTTCATTTATTTTTGTTTTTAATAATCAATTCTTAATCAATGTTAAGCAAATAACGGTTTATGTTATAAACAAAAGAGAAAAAACACGTTATCTTGTATGTACTTTTATAAGTTTTTTTTTATTGAGTGAGACGTTGGAAGACATATCGACTCGTGGAGCAAGTATATAGATCTAGACAAATGTAAGCGTCTTATAAAATTCATTAAAAGCGACATGAAATGATTTGTTTTCTTGACGTCTTTAACTGAGGTAAAAAAGTCATAATAAATCACGTCTTGTAGCAGTGGCCCATGTAGTGATGATTATAATTGTCTATTAATATGGCAGATTAAAAAAAACTTTTAAAAAATCGAAGACCACATCTGAAACAAGTTTAAAGACGTGAGTCAATAAATGGTAGAAGAATACAAGGGAAAATTTACCGAGAATCACCGATAGACGCGCAGTGTGAAATTAACTATGTCCTACTATATCATACATAGTACATCTCCAGGTTACAAATACAAACAAAAAAGTCAATTCTCAAATGTTCGACAGTGCAAAAAATAACACAAACAAGCTCTAGTCAGTTCTCCCAACATTTGTAAACACCTCGAGGTAACGTCACGGGGTAATTTCTCTCTATGCTCAACATTATCAGTCCTATTATATTATATCTCCAGCGTTTTCAAATACTACCCTAAAAATATTTGATTACAAACTTGTTCAAGTTAGTTCTCCCACCATTTGTGAACTCCACGGAGCAATTTCTTTCGATAAGATGCTGTGTAGCTATAGCATACATCTTATATCTCCAATTTACAAATACCAACAAAAAAGTCGAGTTTTACATTTACGACCTTACTATAATAACACAAACATGTTCAAGTCAGTGCTCTGTCCATTTGTGAACATCACGGAGTACTTTCTATCAATGTGATGCGATGCTGCTGTATCATGCATATTATATCTCCAATTTACTAATCCATCCATCCATCCATCCATCAGGTGCCGTGCCTATAGGCGTAGGCGGTCATGCTTCTCCGCAGCTCTCTGTCTCTGGTGTTGTCCCTCAGCTCCGCTGGTGGTTGTGACCCATGACATCTTGTCAGCCCGTCCAGCATCTTTTCTCTTTGTCTGCCTCGATCCCTTTTGCCCTCTATCTTTCCTGTTGTTAATGTGTGTACTAGTTTGTCTCGCCTCATGATGTGTCCAAAAAATTTAGATTGTCTCTTTCTAAAGTTAAACATAATTTTTCTTTTCTTGCCTCCTCCTTTCAGAACTTCTATGATACCTCTTATCTATCTTATCCTTTCTTAGATATACAGACGCTCCTTTTATGCAGAATATAATTGCGTCCACAGACCATGACGGATGATCTGTTGGCAAGTTATGCAGTGTTCACAGGCCAAGGCTATAATGGTTCCACGCATTACCCAGCCGCCTAACTATTGTTAGGTACCCATTCAGAGCTGGGTGACTCAGGGATTCCTTAAGCCCCGGGAACAAATCCTCGCCTTCACGTGGATTCGAACTCATGACCATCGGTACGCCAGTTGAGAGCGCTGCCACTCGACCACCGCGTCCCATCTCTTCTCCATGGATTGTAATTTTAACATTCGCCTAAAGAACCACATTCCACAGGCTTCCAAACGTTTTTGTAGTTCATTGGTGACTGTCCAGGCTTCACACTCATAAAATAAAACTGTTTCGGCGTACAAATACCAACAAAAAAAGTCGATTTTCACATTTACGACCTCACTAAAAATAACACCATCATGTTCAAGTAGTTCTCCCACCATTTGTGAACATCACGGAGTAATTTCTTATGATTACAACCACAGAGATTACGCGCCCCTGGTGGTGCGTCGATGGGCCACCGAGATGTTTCAATGGGGAGGGGGGGTAACACTTAGGGGAAAAACTCAACTCTTATGCAGAGTTTAATCAATATATGATATCGTAAACGGCTTGAAGAAACTCAGGTAACTGAAGTTAAAGCTTTACACTAGGAACTTACCTCGCAAGAACAAATCCCCTCCCCAATTTTTGAGTCGCTTAAAAAGATCTTTGCAAAAAATTGACAATATTTTAAAAGTGGAGTAATTTTTTTTTAATATTACTATTACACTTGTTATTTATTATGAATGAAATAATGTAAAATATAAATTAACAATGCGTCGATCGACAATAGTAGGGTATTAATTTGCAGATCACACTTTTGACATACTTAAGTGTTTTTTAAAAAAAGGATTTATGGGTGCTGATATGTCTTTTTGTGTGATGAATACACTCTATACATATAAATATATAATTCAAGTACTTGGCTATATATGTTATGGTAACGTTCAATTCGCTTTACGACCTATGAGAATTAATATCTAATTGTTATTTCAAAGAAACAGAGAACTGGCTGTCATTTCATTTTTTTTCGTTTATTTATTTTATCTTTAAAAACATTTTTAATTAACATTTTTTCCTATTTATTTTCCTTTTCCTTGCCCAATCAGTTCATCCACAAGAGCACGTGACTGATTTGTTTAAAAATAAATGTCATCACAGCAGGCCTCTAAAATAATGAGACATTTCATCAGGCGTAGGTCACCCAATCCTTCATGTGATCATTGTTTTTAAATTTCTTTCTTAATTCTTGGTTTGTTTTGCTGTTTTAATCAATGAAATGCCACGGCTAGGTTTATGCATGGAATCTGGGACTTAGGAGATTTAACAATGTTTGTTTTTTTAATAATAAGAGAGAGAGAGAGAGAGAGAGAGAGAGAGAGAAAGAGACATTTGATGGTCAGGGGTCGGGAAACCAAGGCTCGCGGGCCAGATGTGGCTCTTTTGGTGAATGCAGTTGGCTCTCAGACAAATGTTGGATTATAAAAAGAAAAGGTTTATTCAGACTCCTTTGAATTACTTTTTAATTGCATTAAAAATGGCATAACACAGTTATTAACAAAGAATTCAAAGACATAATTATTAAATATTGTACTTTTAGTGTTTATAATACACAAAATGCCCAAATTTACTTGAATTTTTTGTTTTAAACATAATGTATGGCTATCACAGAATTACTTTTAAAATGTGTGCTGTTTATGGCTCTCTCGGACAAAAAGTTTCCCGACCCCTGCTTTAGGTTATGAAAGTGATAGAAAGTAGTTATGAAATTGAGAGGAGGCGGCTGAGCTGAAAGAAAGATGACGCGAAAGTGTGAGTGAAAAAAGTACACGTGAAGCTAAACAAATTAATGAAATTATTTATTTAAGAGAGACTATGTAACAGTGGGGGCCTCGTCAGAGAGAAAAAGAGAAAGGATGTAAGAGATAGGCAAGAGATAGGCAAGAGAGAGAGATAGAGAGAGAGAGAGATAGAGAGAGAGAGAGAGAGAGAGAGAGAGAGAGAGAGAATGGAATGGGAGCGGACAGATGAAGTATGGATACTTTCAGAAATTCAAATCTAGAAGTAAATCAAGACTAGGTCAAGTAAGATTGACCAGTTAGATGTCATGAGAAGTAGAAAGTTTGATCAGCACTATATACAAATTAGTCATAACCATCTGTAAAAACAGCAATTTTCAATATTTCTGGCTGTTTATAACCATTCTTTATTGATCTTTTTAAAAAAAATTCTTGTGGGTGGGAGGAACATTTCATTTGGACGGAAAGTTGGAAAAGTGGATCGTTTATCTTTGATTGGTAAAAAATAAAATTAACAAATTATTATATTTTTTTAATTAGTCAGTTTGGAAAATTTATAAAAATTAAAACAGCTAAACTTCAAAATTTTTGCCATGACAACAAAATGGAAGAATTTGTCAATAAGAAAATAATAGACGTGTGGTATTTTTTTTTCTATTTTTTAAAATTATTTTTTTTTCACTAAGAGAGATGTATCATAAAAGAACATATGGAGAGATAGAGAGAAAGTTGGAGGTGGCGGTGACGTCATCGGAGGTGAGAAAAGGAATCAGAAATTGACATCGAGAAAGAAAGAGAGAGACAGACATAGATAAACAGAATAATCCACAAGTTGTCTAAGCGGCCAGGCAGCCATACCTAAACAGGTAAACCACGAACACTGAGCCGTGATTACCTGCTGTAGTTCGCACACGGAGATCGCATGACCCAATCAATTGTTCCACACAAGGAACACGATTAGTTGCCACTGGTAAAAATCGATGTCAGAACAGAGGGGTGGGGAGGTCGAATTAATATTGTTGTTATAATAATAATTATTATTTTAATGTTTGGTGGAAGAGCAAAGTTGATAATTAGCAGGTATATGGGTGGATTGTGGATGTCATGACGGTGAGTTGACTAAGAAAGGGGGGGGGCTGATAGGTGTATGGATTAGACCCAGGTTGAGGAACAGTTTAAGAGTACAGAAACCGCGTGGCGTGGATCTTAGTGCGGTTTGGATGAACAGCATAGATGGTTAGGATGGTAGGGGGTACTTTTTTTAGTATGTCAATTAGGGCTGCGGAAAAATACGATTAATTAATTAATCGATTAATCGTAAAATGTTATCGATAAAATTATTTTGATCGATTAAAATGTCATTAAAATTTTAAAGAATATTTCTAAAAAATTTTTAAAAATTATGTATTATTTTACATTTCTGTTCTAATTTTTTCAATGTATTAATAATTTATATTTTTGTTAGGGGCGCGGTGGTCTAGGTGATCAATCGGTAGCGCGCTGGGCTGTCAAGCCGAGGCAAAAGAGAGTCACGGGTCCCAGCCTCGGTGCTGGCAAGGCCCCCTGGGCATTGTGCTAGTCACACAATTCCTTGCTCATAACTGGCGGCCAAATGAAACTTGTGAACGATACTTCACTTGCCCCATCGGCCGTCATGGTCTGAAACGAGGTTATTATTAAAAGTATTATATTGTTATTAAATAGATACTTTCCCCTCGTATTATTATTATTTATTTATACTTACATACGTTAACAAATAGTTTTTTCTTCCTCATTTCTTGCACAGCAGAACGAAATGTGCCGTTTCACGTTTGAACATTTGAGAGCCATGGAAAAACCGTGACTTAACCTATTTCTCGAAATAATGAATCGCAACTTAACGGGATCTATATATGCGTTATAAAAATATAATTATTCGAAATTAAGCTATCAAATTTTTCTCGATTAATCGAACAATTAAAAAAAACTAGAACCAGCCCTAATGTTAATGGTAGTGATGTCGTGTGTCAGATGATCGTAGTGAAACGGTCTGTTGATTGATGGCGAAGACATCGCTTTGCGTCAAACAATGACAAAGACATTCGTGTTTTATTCTTACTGTAATGGTTGAGATTCCTTTCTTTGGAACGTCAAATATTCAGTTTGATGCCGTAAACTAAAACACCACCACAGCTTTTAACCCACTCCTCGCACGCCTCCACATTTTCATCTGGAGAACAATGAACTCGTTGAAAAAATGACGTTTAAAAAACGTTTAAAAAAACTCCTATAAAAATCAATCAATGTTGTTTTTTCTCTTCAGTTCAACAGTGACCCAGTGAATGCGATAAATAAATGGGACATTTTCAAACGGACTGAGAAAATGTTGCTGATTCAACAGAAAACTGATGAAAAAAATTGTATATATTTTTTCCGCAGGGTTAATTTTTTTTTCAATTCACGTTATAAAGCTTTTTATTGTAACCTATTCATTGTCGTTTTCTCTGCGTAAGGGCCCGATTTCACTTTTATTTAATACGATTCCTTCCCATTTATCAGCATATATTAGTTCAAATAAGCTTTCACGTCTACAATGACTCATTAAGGTCGGTCCACACATCAAATTTTCCAGCAAAACTTTGTCTTGTCACAACTTTCAAAATCTTTCATCGTCATCAGTCCCTTGATCGTTGCGGTCATAGGGGGGGGGGCATGAAAATATCAACAGATAACGCTCTTCACAGTTGTCTTTTTGTTATTTGTCTCTATCGATGCTCTTAAGTATGGTAAGTCCCGTCTTCCTATATTTAATCTTGAAGAGCCATTCCAACATCTAATCATCGAAGCTGATTTGAAACCGTTCTTTTAATTTTTTATTTTGTTAAACACGCCATTACCGCTTATGTAAGAAAAAAATAATGTATCCCCTCCACCCCCCCTATTTTAATAAGGAGTTATTCATATTGCTTGCTTACAATTTCAAAAGTCGCTATTTCATTCTCTGGGCTGATGTTGCGGTAAAAATGAAACGCTATCGACCAAATTGAGGAGAGTTCGATTCCCAGGGAAAAAGGAATTTTAATTTGTATGTCTATGTTTTGTAAGCGTATAGACACTCAACAATAAAGTGTAACAGAGATTGCTCTTCCAACTATAGCTTTTATTAAGGCCTTCTTAATAAGTTTCTTTTCTACTTATCTTGTTTACCGGCAATAACATGTTCGTAGTTACCCATTTACACCCTGATTTTGAAACAGTTTTCTTATATAATCATTTTCTGGTAATTAGATGCTAGTTAGTTTTTTTTAAAATTTATTTATATTTCTTTTTATCGGTTACCATTGCCCATTCCCTTACAGTAATTACAATTAAGGCGAAAGGCAGTTGACTTTCACCACAATGTTAAAAAAAAAAAAAAAAAAAAAAAAAAGCTATTAAATTCAATTAAAACGAAATATATAAACATTTTCATCTTTAAACGCCCAAGTCATTTCGTCTGCTGGTTACTTTCAACCAAGTCTTTATTTTAAAAAAAATCTTTAAAATTCTACCAATAAATTTTGTTTTCTTCCCAGGCTCACTAAAAGTGTGTCACTCGCTTAGTACAGCCCCGCCCTTACCCGTCTTTTAACGCCAGTGCAGCAGACTCATAAACGGATACAGTCACGATTTCCTCCAGATGTCAACGCCCTCAATATGTCAACGCCCAGGGTGGTCCACCGATTTAAAAAAAAAATGTTATGTCACAGTTCTTAAACATCCCTCCTTCCCCCCCTCGTCACAAATGTGTGAAACCCTCCTACACCCTCGCGGATGACGTCAATTATGGATGGCTAATATGATATGAGTCCAGATGACATATCGCACATGTATAACTTAAGGAAATTACAGCATACCGCGTAATACTCAAGTGTGTTAGCAGGGCCGTTGCAAACCTGTGAAAAACGTGTGCAATAAATTAAATAACAATGTGATTTTGTGTTGTTTTTTTTCGTAAATTATCAGCAAATTACCTTATCATGAGTCCGAAGAATTCCTTTATCATGAGTCCTAAAAATTCCCTTATCATTAGTCCTAAGAATTCCTTTATCATGCGTCCTAAAAATTTCCTTATCATGAGTCCTAAGGATTCCCTTATCACGAGTCCTAAGAATTCCTCTATCACGAGTCCTAAGAACTCCCTTATCATGAGTCCTAAGAACTCCCTTATCATTAGTCCTAAGAACTCCCTTATCACGAGTCCTAAGAAAGTCAAAGAGAGGTGTCAAGAAACTTCTTAAAAATGCCTAGGATCAACATGGAGTTGAAAACAAAAATGTTGTTCAAGGATGAAATTTGCGTGCCTGTTTGGGACTTAGTTGCATATTATAACGAAAGCAGAGATTGGCGACTTCTGTGATTGCACAAGAATAAGACTTTATTAAATAGGCAAATATCTCGAACGGGTTGAAATAGACTTTAAAAAAAACAACAACAAAGATTATGGACATCAGAGCATGTTGGAAAATCGTTTTTTATCTGGATAACAGTAAAGCAGAAAAAAATTCGATTCGTCAAACTTCTTTGTATTTTTATGTATCGTTGGCATTAAGTGGGTATGACACTTACTATGCAACTAAAACAACTACAATTAATATGTAAATAACTGTATGATTTTTTCATGGGAATGGATCAATCATTCTTCCTATATTACTAATTGAAAAGAACACGTTTGGTATACGTCGAAGTTTGTATACGTCGAAGTTTGTATACGTCCAAAGGTCTGAAACGGATTAAGGACGTATACAGAGTTTCCTCTGTTTTAATAAACACAATTTTATGATCACAATTTCTGAGCGTCAGTTTGCCGAATGTATTCGCTTGTCTCCTTTCAAATGTCGTATTTTTTTCTCTCTTAAAATTCTTTACTTAAATTTTCTTTCATCGCAAAATCTAGAACTGGACACATATTTCGACACGTTTTTTTTGTCTCCGGAATTTTCTTAAGGACGAAGGAGCGTGTTGTTTTAAGCCGGTCTGACCTAAAGAAGTTGGCTTCATCATTGATTTTTGCCCTGGTTAACCTTCATACAGCAGATACCGGTCCTGTTCTCGAGGCTACAGCACACTCGGATTAGGTTGACTTTATAGTGTCCTAGTGCTTTAATTGCTGGGACACGGTGAAGAGAAAGATTGAGAGAGGACGAGACGGGGGAGATATAATGTAGAGAGGAAGCCGGGAAGGGGGTTGAGGAGAATGGGATAGAGACAAGAGATTGATGGAGAGAGAGAGAGAGAGAGCGCAAGAGAAAGAGAGAGAGAGAGGGAGAGAGAATTTGAGACAAAAAGAAAGAGGGAAATGTAAAGGGAAATGGAAATCATAGCGATAAAAAAATGAAGAAAACGATTGAGAGAGAACGACACGTGGGAAAGAGATAGAGATAGTGAGGATGCCGGTAGGTGATAGAGGGAGGGGTAGAGACAACAAGAGATTGAAGGAAAGAGAGAGGAAACGAGAGAGAGAGAGAGAGAGATAGAAGATTGGAGAAGAGAATTGGAGGCAAAGGAGCGAGGGAAAATTATAGATAAAAGATAATTTGTAGAGTCAAAAATAAGAGAGAGAGAGAGAGAGAGAGAGAGAGAGAGAGAGAGAGAGAGAGAGAGAGGAAGGTGGGGAGAAGGACAAGCACTGTTGCAGGCCACGCACAGCGAGTTTCGTTCAGGCATGGGGTGGTACATGAGATCTCCATTGAATCAAGTCAAGCGAGTGATACGCCCGCCTTTGTTTCGGAGGGGAGTGAAGCTATCACATCACATCAACACATCAACAAGGAGAGTTAGATCAGGAATCCCTCCAGCGAAGAGTTCCACAACCCTGGGCACTCAAGTGTCTCTGTTTTTGTTGGACCTGTAGCTCTTATACTCATATTCCCGCCCACCGATTCCAATGATCACCGATATGAAACCTCCTTGCTACAAGCCCGCGATCAAATCGTTTCCGTGCCCGTAGTTTTAAAACGTAGCATTAAAAAAATATCACAATGGGAATACACATCTCAGTGAATGTATACAATGAGAATACACATCTCAGTGAATGCATACAATGAGAATACACATCTCAGGGAATGTATACAATGAGAATACACATCTCAGGGAATGTATACAATAAGAATACACATCTCAGGGAATGTATACAATGATAATACACATCTCAGTGAATCTATACAATGCGTAAATAGAGCAAACAGAGATGTGGAAAGCAGAAAGAAAAAAAAAGCGAAAGTTTCAGATGCATGTCCAGTGGCGTAGTTAAAATGGGGTGCGTGTGGGTGCGGACAGCACTGTGCGAAACAATCCAAGGGCTTGACACTGAATAGGAAAAAATCATATTTACAGAACCCTCACTGACCTCTCAACCCCGCCCGCCCACCCGCTAAAATAACCAAAATTTAAAAACGACCCATTTACATGATCCTATCGAGCGGAAAATTTTCACATAGCCTTGAGTCACCTAACATTGCATTGTATCAAAATTTCATATTGACTAAATGTACGTAATTGAATTAATCAATTTTTAGTTTATTTCTATACAGCATTTGTAGCCTTCTGCTATGGATGACCTCCACGGATCCCTGGAGCTTCACTCCAGCCCTCGACGTCACAGGGGCTGTTGTGCGGCGCGTGTTATATTGAACATAACCAATAATTTTAGTTATTTCTCTTACCGGGAAAGGGGCTGACCTTTAAGTAGTCCACGGGATAGGTAGGATACTCGACATCAAAAACTAACCGACCGTTTCGTCCCACTTTCTAGTTAGATCAGTGAACGGCAGTGTTTAGGGCCAGTGAAATACTAGAAGAAGTGCGTGAAGAACTTGTGGTCGGACGTCAGCTCTAAGGAAACCTTCCCTGAGGTCAAATCCACAACCTCCTTTGGGAGGTAACCCTCTTGAGAGGCAGGACGGTGAGCTTCGAGCAAACTTAGCCCTGCCCAGACGCCCCCCCCCTTTAAAGGGGACGGGGTCGGAGTTGCCCCTTGGGTTACGCCTCTTGGTGGAGAGGAGGGAGCCGCCAGAGGATTCCCCGAAGGAACCTATGAGTCGTCGCGACCCATGACCATTGATGCCATCTCAAATGTCAAATAATTAGTTATGTCTCTTATATAAGGGATTTATAGTGGGGAAAAACTTTGTTTTTACGGGTTTTATTTTTTTTACCTTTCAGGCGGGCAAAATCTGGAGTGGCGGGTTTGGGGCACCACGAGTTTACCGCTTTGTCCCAGTGAGCAATTGTCATATTTGACACGGATACAAAGTATTTGGACTCATTAAGTGCCCCATATCTGAAATAGCTTAGGGCCTTATCAAATGTAAATCTGGTATTGAACACGGGTGGCCTAGTTATGAGAAGTCTCTTTCCATCGTACAATCCTAAGATTACCTGCTGCGTTCATTTTAATGACGTCGACAATTTTCTATTGATTCCCTGAAAGTCATCCCCCTGGGGGAAAATGGGTGGTGAGGGAGGGGGAATTCATATTCATGACAAAAATTTGATATGTTTCTAAAACCACTGCTGGGGCAGGGAGTAGTAAGGCTCGATGGAGTACTAGTAATCTATACAGTGCCGGATTTAGACTTGCTAAGGCTCTAAGCAGCATGAGATTATGGGTGCTTTACAATTCACTATATTGTATGTCAGTGATAATTGGTCACTGAGAAATTTAAAAAATATTTATAAAAAAAAANATGGGGGCCCTAACTTATAGCTTGTGTAGCGTAAAGGTAAATCCGATACTGACTATATAAAACCAAGCTGATTACGTCACCAATAAAAGACAGATCTGGAGAAGCATGGTTTTTAAAATTTTTGTTACTGTTTCTCTTTTTTTGTTGCTTCTTTACCCCATTGTAAACTTGGTTTTTGTGTGTGTGTGTGTGTGTGTGTGTGTGTGTCATTAAACTAGGGGCTTAGGGTGTAGCCTAAAATAGATTCAGAACAGTTATCGAATGACTCCTAAGAATAGAGCTTTTAAAAAGTCATCGAGGTTCTTTTTTTTCTTAACACTTAAGAGTTGGGGTGGGTGGGGGAGGTGTTTTAGGAGCAACAAGAGGGTGTATGAGAGGGGGGTATTAATTGTTTCACACGCCTTTGACCGATTACAGGGCACTCTTAACGCGAATGGCCATCGGTGTCTGGTGGTAATACCAAAACCCGATCATGTGCACTCACGGGAATTAGTCTGAATGTGAAGAAATGTTCTCAGTCCAGTGCGACTGCAATGGGAGTTTGAATAATTGATTTGTTCGCGTTATTTTAGTTTTTTCTTTTGTATTTGAGGCGCGAGGTGATGTTAATCATTTATATACTTTTTTGAAAGGAATAGGGAGGGGGCTGGATAGAGGGAGGATTTTGTTGAAACAGATACTCGAGGTGGGCGGTAACCCCTCCCTCCTCCCCGCCCACACACACGTACACAAACTTTTCTGGGGTAATTGAAGAAGCAAGAGAGAGCACCTGGGGGAAGAGACTTAAAAAGATGGCGCTAGGAATCGTCAAGAGCAATTTAAGGCTTTCTACTTTCTACATATATCATTATACAAATAAATAAACTATTTTAAAAAATACACGCTGTCTTTAAGTGTGAAATTCCTGAGAAGAAAACAAGTGATAGTCTTTGTCGTATTTGAAATATAATAATACAAATATTTTCCTTTTATTGTTTTTTTCTTTCTTTTGTTGTTGTTGTCATTTTCAATCTCATCACTTGTTTTTTTTTCCTATCTCAGGGCTTTTACACTTAAAGACAGTGTGTGTGTGTGTGTGTGTTTGTTTTTGTGTTTGTGAGTGTGTGTGTGTGTGTGACACGCTGCCTATAAGTGTCACACACACACACAAACATACACACACACGCACGCACGCATGCACACACGCACGCACTCACACACACAGACAACACACCACCCACCAACACAGCATAGACAAACACACCTACTGTTATAGCATGCGATAGTTTTGCGACATTCAAACCAATTTATAAAAATATGGCTCATATTTTAAAAGACCACCCCAAAAGGCTAAAAGTTACGTCTACGGTACACCTCAGAGGCACAGAGTTTACACCTCAGGGGCAAAGAGTTTACACCTCAGGGGCACAGAGTTTGTACCTCAGAGGCACAGAGTTTACACCTCAGAGGCACAGAGATTACACCTCAGAGGCACAGAGATTACACCTCAGAGGCACAGAGTTCACACCTCAGAGGCACAGAGTTTGCACCTCAGAGGCACAGAGTTTGCACTTCTGCTGGATGAATTGAGTTTATCTTTGCACTTTTCAGATTTATGTTTGAAACAGAACCAATTTTTTAAACCAGCCAAAGTTTAAAAAATCTAATATTCGTCACAGGCGGTCTTTAGGGTTTTTGAGCAGCTCAACCACGACGAGATTAATACAATCAATAACTATTTATCGCTGCCATTGATCGATCACAGTCCACGCCTTGTTGAAACCATCATCTCCTGTGGATTGAGTGACAACACAGTCTTGGTGAATAGAGTTCATTTACTTCAACTCCAAGAATACGCATTCTCATCAGTCATCGTTTTCTGAGCTCTCTCATCAGTATATCATTTTCTGAGCTCTGGCATCATTTTAGTTTCTGAGCTCTGACATCATCATTTTCTGAGCTATCACGATATCATTTTCTGAGCTCTGACATCATCATTTTCTGAGCTCTGACATCATCATTTTCTGAGCTCTCATGTACATCTGTTTATCATTGTCTGAGCTCTGGCATCAGTAAATCACTTTCTGAGCTCCCATATCCGGATATCATTTTCTGAGCTCAGACATCCTCATTTTCTGATCCATGACGTCATCATTTTCTGAGCTCTCGCATCAGTCTATCATTTTCTGAGCTCTGACATCATCATTTTCTGAGCTCTCACATCAGTATGTCGTTTTCTTAGCTATGACATCTGTCATCATTTTTTGAGCTTTCGCGTCAGCCACCATTTTTTCTGAAACTCTTGTTTTACACTCTAGATTTATAAGTTTCATCCCAATGCTTGCTTGGGGGGGGGGGGAATGCTTAGATGTCCGACTTCACGACATAAAATTGTTTTTAACCCAGGAGTGCATGGCCTTAACATTGATTCTTTAAATTTACACAAACTAAAGCGTTAGCGCTTCTCTCCAACTTACCATGACCCCGACAGTGATGGCGACGCCCCTGCCGCAGTAAGTGTTGGGCACGATGTCGCCGTAGCCTATCGACAGGAACGTGATGGCGATCATCCACAGGGAGTTGAGGATGTTCGCGTGCTTGGCCTCGTGGTGCCTGGGAGAAGAGAGATTAAACATGCATTAAAACGTCCGACAGTGGGCGGCGATGCGTGTGGTGTGTCTAGGGGCATTAAAGTTAATGGGGGCGGGGGCGTCGGTGGGCGCCTTTTGGACGATTTAGGAATGTGAGATGGCGGTCAGCTTGACCATTGTGAATCCTTTTGGGCTATTGGTCTGTTTACAAAACAAAACAATGCAAGGATTCGACTCAACAGGATGTCAGTCTGATTGAGTTGAAAGAATGGAACAAATAAAAAATTACGA
Source organism: Radix auricularia (assembly GCA_002072015.1). NCBI lineage: Eukaryota > Metazoa > Mollusca > Gastropoda > Lymnaeidae > Radix > Radix auricularia. The sequence continues at coordinate 366,289 of MUZC01000128.1, forward strand.
GTTCTGAAGTTAACGAATACTGAAATAATAAACCTTGAAATGACGAAAATCGAAATAATGAAAACTGAAAATAACGTAAACTACTTGAACTAGCATTGAAACTACAAGGTTTAAGTTATTAATTTCTTTAAGTAAATGCATTGACTGACATTGACAACAAAAGTTTTTATCTAACCTAGGGTCAACCAGCTCATGTAAGAAAATTGCGAATAGAAATGATGACACATAAAACAGAAGTAAAAACTAATTTTAACTCAGGCAAATTCTATATGTTAAGTTTGGAAATCAAGATTATTTGTGCTGAAAATATGTCAAATAAAACTGTGTATTCTAAAATATATCCATGCATTCGTGTGTGGGAGTGGGAGTGGGCCATAATGTACGTGTGATGACGAATTGTTTTATGGTGTAATATTTTTAAAATATTTTTAACTACAATTTCTTGTAGTCGCCCAAAGCTTGGAGTATGAAAAAACGAATTTAGGTGTTTTGATGCAGACGGATTGATTATCCTTTTGGGCCAACCTAGAAGGCTCACATGGTGGATAATTTTTGTCTTCCACTTCTGGCAATTTGTTGAAGCTTTTTGAAGATCTTGGAATGCATGAGTATCTAGAACTTTAGTTTTCTTTGTTTATTATATTTCGTGGCTTTTCTCTTGGTCTGCCTTGCTTTACTCATGTCCTCTGGTTGTAATGTGACGGTCTGTTGGAGAAGTCTCGAACTTTCCATGCTAAGTATATGGTAGATGTATACATGACCTCTTTGTTATGATAGATGTATAGATGACCTCTTTGTTATGGTAGATGTATACATGACCTCTTTGTTATGGTAGATGTATAGATGACCTCTTTGTTATGGTAGATGTATACATGACCTCTTTGTTATGGTAGATGTATAGATGACCACTTTGTTATGGTAGATGCTATACATGACCTCTTTGTTATGGTAGATGTATAGATGACCTCTTTGTTATGGTAGATGTATAGATGACCTCTTTGTAATGGTAGATGCTATACATGACCTCTTTGTTATGGTAGATGTATAGATGACCTCTTTGTTATGGTAGATGTATACATGACCTCTTTGTTATGGTAGATGTATAGATGACCTCTTTGTTATGGTAGATGCTATACATGCCGATGTGTGAATATCTTCTGTTTTTGGGGGTAATTCACTTCTCTTTACTGTCTAAATTAACAAGCTTCCCTTACTGATAGACGTGGCTTATAAGTAACATCATCTTATTACAAGTTTCATTATATGTTTCTTTTAACTTAAGATGGGAATGCAACCACTCACTCATTCTACGGTCAAATCTTGGAGTCCTGCCGCAACTATTCACTCAATCTATGTTAAAATCATGAAATCCTGCCGCAACCATTCACTATCTCTTCGGTCAAATCTTGAAGTCCTGTCTCAACCATTCATTCACTCTATGATCAAACCTACAAGTCCTGCCACAACTATCCACGCTCGTTCGTTTTTCAGACAAGTTAGTAATGACTCTAAGTGTGACCACCACGTGAACCACAAACCGTTGTCGGTCCACTAAGACGGTTTGTTCACTAATTCTTTAAAGACTTGATAACCAAGTTATAACCTAGTAAAATTGTTACAAAAAATTACGGGGCATAATAACTGGTAGTTTGAGAAGCTTTTTTCAAGATGGAATCTTGCAAATTACTTGCCAGTAAATCATCGTAGTTTAAATCTTGCGCCTTTTGACATTTAACGAATATAACCTATAAACAGGATAATTCTATTTCATCATGCGTGTACGTATTGTGAGAGGGAAAGGTTAACACAGTCGTATGTGCAGACGAACTTATAAACTAACAGGCCGACAGTCTATAGTCTATTAGACCGAAAGACGAAGACAAGAATTCAACAAACAGAAAGAAAGGAATTCTGATAGGAGATTAAATAAAAAGAGTGATTCAGTCTCGGGACCGATGGTTGAAATGATGGATTGATGTATGGATCAATGGGATCGTGGGTGTGGATGTGCGGGTTGATGGGTGGTGGATGGATATGTTGTTGGGTGGGTGGATGAATGGATGGGTTGGTGGGAGGGTGGATTGGTGGATGGGTTGGTGGGAGGGTGGATGGATGGCTTAGTGGGAGGGTGGATGGATGATGGATTGGTCGGAATGTTGATGGATGGATCGGTTGGTGGGAGGGTTGATGGATGGATGGATGGATGGATTGGTAGGAGGGTTGATGGATGGATCGGTTGGTGGGAGGGTTGATGGATGGGTGGATGGATTGGTGGTAGGGTTGTTGGATGAATGGATGGATTGGTGGGAGGATTGATGGATGGATCGGTTGGTAAATAGATGTTCAGATTGTTGGTGGGTGGATTGGATGCATGGATAGCTAACTGGTGTTCGCACTGTGTTGACACGTATTGTAACGTAGTGTTCTTTTTTTTTTTTTTTGCTTTCCTCTATGTCGTTCTGTTCCCTGAAACCTTCTGTTATTGTAGTTTGTTTTTGCTGCTAGCGTTAAAGAACCATTACACCGCACACATGGTAATGATAAGCTAAACGCGCGGGCCAACAAACACTACAGTGGTTATTTGCAGTGATGGTAACTCAGGTGGGAGATCTTCCTGGGGGAATAGGAGGGACAAGCGGGAGGTAGTGTAAAAAGGATACTGGGTTGAAATGAGAGATTTGGAGTAGGTTGGGGGGAAGAATAAAATGGTGAAAGATGAAGTGATCATAAGGTTGAAATGAGAGATTTGGAGTAGGTTGGGGGGAAGAATAAAATATTGAAAGATGAAGTGATCATAGAGTTGAAATGAGAGATTTGGAGTAGGTTGGGGGGAAGAATAAAATATTGAAAGATGAAGTGATCATAGAGTTGAAATGAGAGATTTGGAGTAGGTTGGGGGGAG
>MUZC01000128.1:380391-396413 GCA_002072015.1 Radix auricularia
TTATACGGGGCAACCACTGATTTATAGTTATTTTTTTAAAACAATTTTTTTCCAGAGGGTCAGAAACTATAACTACTTTCAAAGCGTTTCAAGCTCTCATAAGCGCTCGACACATCTAACTAACTATTTCCAGTTTGTTTCGCGCGGTCAAGTTAAGACTCAATAAATAATGAACTATTTCAACAACAACAAAAAATGGTTTTAAAATAATAAGTAACTTTTTGGAAACTATGAAAATAATCATTTAATGTCATATTTGTTGTTGTCTGTTCTTTTTGTCTGATAAATAGCAACAGCAACGATAAAACTAGATAAGCACTCGCGTGCTATGGCGGATTAATGGGGGGACTGAAAGGGCTAAAGCCAGGGGCCCCCGGTGGTTTAGGGGCCCCCAAACTTTTTATATTTTATAATAAAAGTGTACAAATGTTTGCACGAACCCTTGAAAATAAAATTAATCAAATAAAGTTATGAATATTATCTATAAAACTGATCGCGATTCAGACCTGATAGTTCTAATAGTTTATATTTTTAAAATTTCCTAATTTAGACAAGCTCCGCTGGCCGTGTGGGTGGAGTGTAGGCTTGTGATGCAAGCGGTGTCGGTATCGATTCCCAGAGGTGGAATGTAATTTTTTTCCTTTTCACACTCAATTGTAACATACCGGCGAACACTTCAAACAGTTATTTCTTTGTGTTGGATTTTTTTTTTCATTATTAATATTGAGTTACAGTCTTATATTAGCTGTTAACAATCATTTTATTTTAATGGATGATGGCTGGATAGGGTCCCCCATTTGATTGCAGCCAGGGGCCCCGTGCAGTCTTAATCCGCCCCTGCCGGCGTGCAATACAATTTGCGCGCCCCTAAACTATAGATCTATTGATATCGTAATTTCCAACCCTCCAGTCTTTTTGAAACAATTCAAACTGTAGTTATTATTTTTAAAATATGGCGCAAGCTGCTTATTCCTTATATTTAATAACCATCATCATCATATACAATACACGTATTCCTTCTACACAGAAGATAATTGCGGTCTACGTTTATCTGCGTCTTTAATGCGTTAAATTGCACATTGCTATTGTTTATTGATCAAAAGGATTTTTATTAAACTAAAAATTTCTTAAACTTTTGGCATTGATGTGTATTGAGATTGAAATGTATCCTTTAAATCACTTACATTAACCTCACCGTCAATTTACTTGATCCTATCGAGCTGAAATTTTGCACATAGTCTTTTGTAACCTAAAATTGCATTGTATGAACATTTCACATCGTACGTAATTAAATTAGTGAATTTTTAGATTATCTCCATGTCTCTCTTTTAGCATGTATATAATAGTGCTAGACTGTTGGGCGGTGCCTATTATATTGTACATACTCTTTTAAAATTTTCATGCCGCGCGTTGTGTATTATATTGAACATACATTAATAACATTTTACAGATGTGTAAATGTTTAAGCTAGTCTGTCACGCGGTGCGTATCATATTGAATATAATCAATACTTCTAGTTATGTCTCAAAAATAGGGATGGCCTCTACGCGGCTCGACAGACGAGTAAGGTCTTGGAGCAGACCACGACCTGAAACTGACAACTCCCGTTTTGGAATGCCGAAGTCCGATGTTAGGTGTTAGGGCTAGTCATACATGATTACAGTCGCTGTACGGATCTTAGGCAAAGCATCTAGATACAATGCCGATGATGAAAACCAAAGTACCATTTGAGGGTCGGGTTACTCCAAAGTGACGCTTCGTCCCCCTCAATTAACTAGCAACGCCACTGAGTGGTGCCGGTTTAGGCCAGGAGCGCCAGCACGGATTAGCAAAAGGTACCGATAGGAACGCATTGGACGCCAGCTCTGAGGAAACCTTCCAGTGGGGGTAAAACCCTAGGTTGGGCAGTGATGATCCCCCGCATTGCGGCGGTCCAAACCATTGAGGCTCGTAAGCTTTGCCGGGGTGGCGCCGAAGTGATAGCGTGTCGAAGTAGGGGAAATTTTACCCCTCTCTTGGGAGGTTAACTTCGTGGGAAGCGCTTTCGAACTAGTGTCCTGGACGCCCAGATGGTCGCTTCTAGAAGCGAATGCTTCAGGGGAGGGGATTCTCAGTTTCTACGTCCATAAGGGGGGCCAGAGAGCTGAGGGGGTTTTCCGGGAAGCCCCATGAAGAGCGGAGGTTCGGGACTGCTGGCTTTCTTCCAAATGTAGGATTTTCAATCATGTCTCAAATTTAAAGGACTTATAGTGAAAACTTTGTTTTTACGGGTTGTTTAAATTTTAAAGATGAATCTTGTTATTACTCGACCCCGAATTGATAACTTTCTGATGCCCACGTCCTCCTAAGTCACACACTCATGTGCTGCTTCCTGTGCGTTTCACATTCATGTTTTGCAATCCAAAGAAAGCTCGACATGTTATGTGATATTAAAATCTCTACCGAACCTCACGTTTGTAACTGAATCGTGGATGGGGATGGAGTTTCAGTCACATAAGATTTGTTTCGTTTTCCGGTGAATGGTTTTTAGATATAGTGTCTTTCCTTTATGTTATTGATAAAAATACATTTTCAAATCTTAAAGAAAGCCGACACGGATTGAATGTTAAACAAATATTAAATTTGGTTGTGAGTTTCAACATTCATGAAAAACTTTTTAAAAAAAAAACCCAAAAATATTATTTTTAAAACAATTTTTTTAACGTTCAAAATAAAATTTAAAAAAAACTCAGTTTGGGCTAGAGGTTCATAAATTCCAGTTTTTAAGATTACGAAACATGTGTAAATCTTTTCAATGCATACAATGGCTTGCTAAGTAAATGTAAGGCGTTTTTTCGTGCTGTGTTATTGATAATTATTGATGTTTTGATCATGTGTATCGAACACACAATACCGATAATAGATGTAGACTTCTTATTGAAATTAATGACCTATTGCGTGGGGGAATAGCATTAAAATTTACTTTACACCGGTGTAACACTGGAATTAAGGACACATGGAGATTCAATGCTTTGCAGCAGATTTCTGATTTCTCCCCCCCTCCTCCCCCACACTACAAACAATCCCCAATTTTCGTGCTCTACAACCCTGCCGCCCATTGGAGTTTATATAGATTATAGATGAGTGAGTTTTGGTAAATAATGACACCCGCAGGCTTAATTAAAATAAACTGATAGACAAACTTCAATTTTATGTTCACATACAAAATGCAAACGAAGATTAGGCTTTCAAATACACATCAAATTGCTTGAATTGATTTTAACCGTAATGTTAATTATTAACATATTTATTTTTATTTTTTGCATGGTTTCCATGTGCACTGTACTGTAAGGGTAGCTCCACGTGACTTCCAGCACGTGTGTCTTTTCATTACATGGCCCATTGATATAGGGAACAAAAACACCAAGAGCAACTGACTCATCGCTTCAACCCCCCTCCCCCCTCACACGCACAATCACAGACCCACGTGATTGGTGGATGTCATTACAACGGATCATGAGCTAACAACCGGCGAGGACTGGGGCTGGTCACCGTACGTAATTAGGCAAGCAGTCACAGTGTCCGCTAATTGAAAGCAGCAAAGCTTGGGCGACTTATACAGGATGATTGCCAGAGCTTTGGTCGAAATCGCACTGCTTCCCGGCTGACGGATAAAACTGCACGTCACAAGGTGTCTCGGGGTGGAAGATTGCTGTTGAATGCACTCAACGACAGAACTGTGAGATCAGGCGGTTGCTGATCAGGCTCTGCGCTGAGCCGCATTCCGAATTTTGAGAAAATTTTGTGTTGTGTGTGTGTGTGGGGGGGGGGGGTCTTTGGGTCCTTACCTAGAGAAAGTGAGGGTAAACTCTGAAAGCGGGACATATAAATTTTTTACCGATCTCCAGGAGCGGAGCAATGTTGTAGTATTTTTAGGAGCAAGTTTAGTTTTAACTGTGTTTGTTACCCTGACCACGAACAGAAATGGCTTCTGTATGAGTTATCTTCGTACAAGACAAGGTTGATTTCGGAGACATTTGAGGAGCACGATTCTGGACTCAATAGAAGTAACACGGAAGAACAATGGGGGCTAGATAAAATCTCAAATAAATACTACAACGCATTATACTATGATGCGGTGGGCGAGTGGTAGCGCGCTCGACTGGCGTACCGATGGTCACGAGTTCGAATCCACGCGAAGGCGACGATTTGTCCCCGGGGCCTGAAGAGTCCCCGAGTCACCCAACTCTGAATGGGTCTAACTAGACAATAGTTACGCGGCTGGGTAATGCGTGGAACCCCTATAGCCGTGGCCTGTGACCGCTGCATCACTTGCCAACAGATCATCTGTCATGGTCTGTATATCTAAGATGATACATTAGATCGAGGGTCAGCCCTCGGGCCATTTTTCGTGATGCCATTTCACCCGACCCTATTTCAGTACTTGAATGATGAATGTACTTGAGATAATATTTGGCGACGTTTTCGTACATTTAAAATATTGAATTTCGAAACGTGCGGGAAAATTCTGGGTGCTTTGCGTGTAACAATTCTTATTTAAATGATTTCATTTAGATTTGTGTGTCGGTTGTAACTTTACTTTTTAAGTTGGCCTTCTTTGATAACATTCTAGCAAATACATTTCTTTCTTTGTTTTTTAGTGCCCTACACAGACCCACGATTAATATGGAAGGCCAAACTTAAATTAGGTTTCCTTCTAGAGTAATTATGCGGCCCGCGCTCATGGTTTTGTGAGCCATCATGTCCGCCGAGAACAAAGTTTGGTGACTCAGGCATTCGATGGTCTGTTTATTTCATCTCTAATTCTAGTCCCTTTTTAACATTAAAAATATCGTACCGCTCCAAAAATTTTTCGTTTTTTCAAAAACTTCGTTTCAGTGGCGTCACTGGGGGTGCGGTTAGGGTGGGTCACCCCGGGTGACACCATCAGGGGGGTGACACCAAAATTTAAAATTCTATATGTTCCCATTATTTTGCACTGGAAAACTTGGAGGAGTTCTATGGGTTAAGTCTGAGGGGCTGACACCATGAGCTATCGCCCGGGTGACACCAACCCTGATGACGCCTCAGCTTCGTTGTTTTGTTTTTACTTTATACTTTGCAGTTCACAACATATAAAATTAACCTAACTACCCATCTACTATAGTTCTTAAATTAAACGAATGCCCTGTTCTCCCGTATCAAGATGTACAATCAGTTTTCAAATTTATATTTCTAAATGAAAGTATGATTTTTGAAGTACGAATAGCTGTTCAACACATGCTGCATTACGAAACTACTCTCTTTATCCTATTGCCTCTTGTTGGCTTTGGATTACACTGCAGCATAGTTTGAATTTCATTTTATTCGTTTTTTTTTCTTTCTATTTGTACGTTAAAAAGGCTTTCAGTGAGCCTGAAATAGATGCCACAAAACAGTGAACGTGATTTGTAAAGTTAATTTTTTTTTTTTTTAAAGTTAATTTTAATACTCGGCTTCTAAAGAATTTATACGGCAATAATAAGTGCTCTTTTGTGTTGCAAAACTCTGTGGAAGTGTCCTTCAGTTGTTGTTTTGTTTTTTCTTTTTTAATTGTTTTTTCCCCGGAAATTTAATGTTGTTTCTGGTTTAAATTCCCTAGGAAAATTAAAATAAAATTAAAAACCAAAAAAATGTACAAGATATTTAAAAAAAAAATACACACCATAAATCACACATCGTGATTCATTAGAAAAGAGAAGTCGCGTTGCTGTCCTTGGCCCCCTTTTTATTCAAAGTCGATCATTTAGGAAGTTGTTCGCTTCCTAGCTTTACGTTTTTTAAGTTTTTAATATATTCGTGGACCCCCCCCCCCCACCAGCTGTGGCCGTAAGAGTCGCAAAGGCCAACGAGAGTTTTAGTTGTTGTTGTTGTTTGTGTGTGTGTCTGTGTGTGTGTGTGTGTCTGTGTCTCTGTGTGTGGGTATGTGGGTATGTGTGTTGAGTGACATTTAAATGTAAATCTCGCTATTTGTCGTAGATCAATAGTAGCCCATCAACCTTTCACATCTTAAACGGAGTATTGCCGCCACAGCGTTCTACGAAAACCTAAGTTAGCGCCCAAGCTCAGGGGCGTCACTAAGGTTGGTGTCATTCATCCAATGCGGTAGCTCATGGTGTCACCCCTTCACGACTTCACCCATAGACCTCCTCCTTTGTGTATTTAGTGCTAAATAACGGTAACATTCAGAATTATACATTTGGGTGACACCCCTTGTGATAGTGCGGTCCACACCCCTTAAGCCCCTAGCGACGCCTCTGCCCCGAACCCCCGCTTGCACTCTTAGCTACGCCTCGGGCCAGCGGTGCTGCGCAAAACCGAAAAAATCTGAAATGCCACCTCATACCTTTCCCATCCACAGAAAATGTCAAAGCGACCCCTCGTTAGCCTGAACTGAATGAACACATAAAACAAAAACCAAGCGTACGACCGGCAGTTCTCCGGCCTTGTGAGAAAGTTGATCATTTAACACATCTCTGGCTTCCTTTTGTTTTGAAAGTTGAGTGAGCTCCTCGTTTTATCATCAGCCAGAGGAAGCAACCTTGAGGGTCGAGGCTATTTAAACACCCCGATCTGACCGACGAGAGGTCAAGGCCGGTGCACGGCGGTGACGTAGGGTATGACTAAGGCCACACAGGGAAAGCCGTCACGATGACGTCAGCTAAGCACAGCACGAAACTTCCGACGGTGACGTAACACATTTAGTTTAAAGGTTTCAGTTGTTGTTGTTATTGTTTTGTTTTTTTTTCTGTTTTTTTTTCCTTCCTTGCATTTTTTTCCTTTCTCCTTTTAACAGGACAGCTGACTTGATGGCGTGTCGGTTTTAAAAAGAATTTTCAAGTTATTTGTCCATTTGCAACGAAACGGACACACACATATATATATTTAAAGCAATATTCCATACTCAAGTTAGAGCTAGATTAATTTATTTTTTAAAGTTATTTTTATGCCCCTGAAACCCAATACAATGCCGCAATTATGAGGGTGGAAAGGGGGGGGGCGCGAAAAATCCTAACTGCGCCACCGACTTGATATCCCCTGCTTCCTGTCTTCTCCAATGGGAAGCGATTTTTTTTCTTTAAGAAACCATTAGCCACTGAAAGGCTTACCACCTGTTATGTTCTTGTTTTCTTTAGCAACATGCTCTGAAAAGGAATGAAAAAAAGGGGGGTGCAGTGACAAATGCTTTAGAGTGTGTATATTTGCGTATGTTGTTCGGGGGACGGGATGCATTTTGGCGCACGTAGCTAATTAGATATGTCACCGAATGAACAAGAACAAATGATGTTACCTTCATGATGTAAGACGTTTTAAACCTAGATAACTACTGCATGCGCTGGGCGTAGGGTGAGGATAGTGTGGTGTAGTCAGAGTGAACAGGAGAGAGAGAGAGAGATGGCAGGATGTTGTGGGTGGGTGGCAAGGATGTGTTGGAGGGAGGGTTGTCAATGGGCCCTCGATATTTGGTTAGACGGGTACTTAAGAAAATGAGAGTAAAGCCGGGAATACCGCAAAAAGAGATGGGAGAAAACACCTATATCTCACTAGCCAGTTTCGGTATACATACATTATACATATTTATAATTCATCTTTGATCAAGGATTGATAGTTATAGAAACAAATTCGCATTAAGTATATTTTCCTGCAAAAGACCTTGACCGTAACGTTGGAATCCAATGTTACAAATACAATTAGGGGCGTAAGAAAGGTAATCCAGCCCAAAATGCCATCTCTCATGGCCGGTTTGAAACGTCGATTTCCATAGATAATAAATGCAATGATCTTTATTGACGGGTTATTTTATGCACTTTGGAAGAGGGTCTTGTCCGGTGGTCAGCTTCTGTTTACCATGACCTTGGGCCCAATTTTCAAAACAAAATATACATTCGTATATGTATCCAGAAATTATTTTTTTTCTTGATGTAGTTTTTCATCATCACAGCACCAATACTTATTTTTTTAAATATTTTTTTTATTAATGTACCTGTAACACCACATATGCAGCAGCTGGACAAGGCGTATAGGTAGAGTTATTAATGCAGTAAAATCGGCATTGAGCAATAATATTAAGCAACACAAGACTTTAACCTTTACGTCAAACCAGTTTCTTTCAAATCTTCATGCCACGACCACCAATGGTTAGCATTAGAAGGGGGACACAATTTCAGGCTTTCTAACAAGCGTGAAGCAGTAAAACGTTTCGTCCATTTTAAGCAACGGTGCATTCAGAAAAATTGAAAATTAATATCTATATCAAAGATGGTACAAGCACTTTTGCTTTGAAAAAAAAAGCAAAACATTGAGCACATACAAATAAACCAGAGGGAAACTGAGTTTTGGCGATGTGTCAATGAATTGTTTTTGTTATTGTATTTATAGAACGAGCATGTTGTGTTGAAAGATTCATTAGGCATGAACAGCACTTTAATTATTTTTTTAAAAAAAAACAATGTCGTATAAGATTGAAGGAAAAGGTCAGTGATCGAATAGAATAAATTATCGAGTGAGATTGAAGTATTCTAAAAGGAATGTATGGGATCCTGGAAGATTTTTAATGAAAACAACAGGCTTTAATGTGAAACCTCACAAACTCAAGGTACAATGGGCATTCAATTTTTATAATAAACAGTTCTTTTATTTAAAAATCAGTGTATAAATCTTAACTCGCCAGGGATGTTCGCGATAAGCTAAGACTTCTGGAATCTTGTGCACTGAGTAATTAAACCAAGGGGCCGTCATAAAGTACGTAACGCTCCAGAAGGGGAAGGGGACGTCCGGCCATTTGTGATGTCATGGTGTGTTAAATTAAATTTTAATTATTTTGCTATTTAAAAAAAAATTCTTTTCAAAAATGTCCCCAATATATTTTCGTGGGCAAATAGAATATGGGAGCATATTAAAATCTTTAAATCTCGGTTAGAATTAATCAGTGATCAGTGATTAATGATAATTATTTAATTTAAAAAATCTGCTTCCATTGTAACTCAGCCACCAATACACTGACAGGAATAAGACATATAATCCCTATATAATAAACTATTTCTCAACTCTATTCCACAATATTCCAGATGTCAATTAAATTAATCAATATACTTCAAAAATACGCTCACCTAATTAAAAATCAACGAGAAGTGTTTAACTATATATATATATATATATTATATTATATTTATATTACTACGAGCAACAAAGCCCGTCCAAAGACGTTTCGTCGTCGTATTCGTGGCATGTTGTACCGACCCTCCAACAGCCGTCTTGACAGGCCATAAATGTGCATCACGTCAAAAATACTATTCATTCCAGTTATAATAAATAACCCGTAAAAACAAAAAGTTTTAGACTATAAATCCCAACGATTGCCGCTCAAAATAAAGCCTTGGAAAAAAAACTTCACAAAAAATAACCTCTTTTTACGTCCGCGTAAATATGTAAATGAGATTATTGTTTCTGATTGGCTGTGAAAGTCTGTAGGAGTCACTAGGAAATTGAGGGACAAATCGCTATCCATAACCGGACAGAAAATGGCCTTTTATTATGTAGGAATTTTTATGTTAAAAAAAAGAGAGATAATAAAATTTCCAACAACCAATTTAAAACAAACCAACTATAAGATGTTGTTCATAAACAAGCGTCAGTTTTTCTCAAAAGTGATGAATTTCTAACTAAAATTCAGCAAATAATGCGAAAAAGAAAAGGTCAAGATATTCTTTCTTATCCCAAATCCGAATTTCAGAAAACAGGCATTTGAACATGTTATTGTACTAAAATCTAACCAATTAGTAAGCTAGATTGCCATTGGAAAACATAGTCACACTTATCTAGGGATTATTGGAAAACTCCAATGGCTTGAACCAGATCAGCTTGAACTGGTGTCTGCTAAAAAAATCCAGTGTCCTGTCAGATTGAACTAGTGCCCCGACAGTCTAAACTAGTTCCTCGTCAGTCTAAACTAGTGCCCTGTCAGTCTGAACTAGTGCCCGGTAAGTCTGAACTAATGCCCGTCAGTCTGAACTAGTACCCAGTCTGTCAGAACTAGTGCCCGGTCAGTCTGAGATAGTGCCTGGTCAGCCAGAACTAGTGCCCGGTCAGTCTGAACGAATGCCTCGTCAGTCTGAACGAATGCCTCGTCAGTCTGAACTAATGCCGGGTCAGTCTGAACTAATGCCCGTCAGTCTAAACTAGTACCCAGTCTGTCTGAACTAATGCCCGGTCAGTCTGAACTAATACCCGGTGCCTCTGAACTAGTGCCCGGTAAGTCTGAACTATTTATTACCCACTAAAAATTATAAAGCGATATTGAGACGATTCTTTTCACCTCATTCTTATTGGGTTTTTGTTTTTATTATAGGGGTTGTCGGTTAACTACGGTCTGGCCCGCTCAAGGCCATAACAATAGAGAAAGATAAGCCTTTATCTTGCCAGTAATTAACTGGCTGTAGAAGTAGGTCAGCACGCGCATACCACTGTACTGATGGTGTTCCTTTGCCCACCCACCCACTCCACCCCCACTCCTNGTAAACTATTCCCAACCACCGCTTGTCTTCGCTTTAAAAAAAATAAAAAAACGTGTTGTATAGTGGATGATGTAGTGTGTTACAACTCAGCGCGTGCCGGTAAGCACGTGAAAGAATTCCCAGCACGGTGATGTAATTGGGTCATTAATGGCCATCTTTGTGGGGGGAGGGGGGCGGTGGTACTTTTTGTGCGCGATGGTCCCCAGCCCCCTTCCAGATGAGAGTACTTCATTCTAATCCTGTTCTTTCATTCGTGTCACCCCATCTCTGGCGCTAATGTCAATCACGAACATAGTTTGTGTGTGTGTGGGGGGGGGGGGGGGGGGGGGGGCGCTGGCGTCAATTGGACATTGTTGTTGTTCAAAGTGCACTTTTACCCTGCCACCACTTCCCTGCCCAGGAATGTCAAGCGAGACCACAGATTTGGTATCGAAAAATGGAACCGTGACAAAAGGCGGGACGTGAATTGCGTGTTTGTTTTTGTGTAGATTTTTAGCCACACAACAGCTGTGTGTGTGGATGGGGGAGGAGGGGGGACAGGAATAGAAGGTCACTGAAAATGAGCCGCAAGGAATGACCTCAACCGCGGCAAGAAATTTTAAAATGGCGAGGAGTAAATATAGACATCTGTCAGCTTACTCATTTATTTTCAACTAGATTTCAGCTGTTCATTTTAAAATCGCTAGATGCGACCGGTGGCGTAGCATATGTCGCAGAATTGCTCATAGATAATGCAAAATTATATACTCAACACACTCACACATATATTTTTATTCTTATAAACATTCGCGGCGTCGGACAGTTACAGAAGGAACATTGCTGACCACATTATTACTTATAGTTTATATATGCCTGATTCAGCTGGAGCTGAATTTAACAGAATTGTTTTCTTAAATAGAGTTGTTTTTTTTTTGTTTTTTTTTTAAATCATTTAGATCTAACCCTCTTGACATTTTTCAAAATCTTTATGAGTTTTACAAAATGAATTTGTTTTAAATTGAATATCCTGGGACAAATTATTTTTATTATTTTTAAAATATATCTTTCAGAGGTTCCTTCTGGAATCGTTATTAGCCTATCTATAGACAATATTATTTTATTTATGTTTAACTACTGCAATCAACCTCCATTAAACATGGCATATTTTTATTTTTTTTAAATAGATAAAGATACATTTGTAAAATTGAAAATGAATTATAGTAATAACCAATATTTATTCAAGGATAATCAACAACTTCCTTGAATATCATTCTATCGTAATAGTACCATATTGTTTGTCACGGTTTAACACCCGTTATCATGAGAATGAAACATGATAAGTATAGAAAGGCCTATTTTTTTCGTGAGCACAACTTCGCTGTATGGCAGTGCATTTATTTTTCCATGAATGTAATTGCAAGAATTTGAGATGAATATTTTACATGTAACAATGAGGTCTGTTTGGCACAAGAAGATGGACTAAGGTAGCATTCCGCGAGATAAACACAATTTTAAAAATCCCTTATATTATCTTCTCCGTCTTGTCTGTCATCTCTCTCTCTCTCTCTCTCTCTCTCTCTCTCTCTCTTTGTTGTGGTCCCGACAGCGTAAAGACAAAAGTAAAAATGACCCACTTCCCATGATCCTATCGAGCTGAATTTAGCACATAGACTTGTGTCACCTAACAGTGAATGAATTCAAAATTTCATATCGGTCGAATGTACCGTAATTAACTTAAAGAATTTTTAGTTTATCTCTATATAGCATGTGTAGCGTAGCCGTCTACAATAGTTGGCATCCCCTGGTCACCGGTTTCTCTTCGCCCTTAATGCCACAAGGGTCAGTCACGGTCTATCGCACGGTGCTTATTATATTGAACATAATTATTACTTTTATTGTTTTGATTAGGCCCTAAGACTACCTTCGGGGGACAGTCACCCCTTTTGCTCCTCCAAAGAAACGCCATCGGACGAGACCATTTAGGTGTTGAATTATAACAATATGAACTTATTTCAAAGAAAGGGGGGGGGGAAGCATTTCAAAGGACAGTACCTGGAAAAACAAGGGGGGTGGGAAAGGGGTGTGGGGGACCTTTACACCTCTTCGGAGGTATGGCGATATGAAGTTGACTCGTAAAAGCCAACTTTTCTTTCTTTTAATTTTTTTTAGTTATCTATCATTGTTCAAGAACACCAATGGCCAACCCGCGCCCCCAGGAGCCAACCCATGCCCCCAGGGGCCAACCCGCGCCCCCAGGGACCACACACATTTTGATAACGAGAGGTGATGTGAGTGCAGACAACGAAACGTTTAATTATTGACAAGGGAAAGTCATTGATGTTTGATCCGTCACAGCGTTTCTCAACTCTTTTTAGCTTCAAGAACCGTTTGAAAGAAAACTAAAAAAAAACAAACAACAAAAAACAAAACAACTTTGCTTGAATTTTTTCTGTTCGGAAATCAATGAATGTCACGCTATGATCAACTTGTTATTTTGATTAGATTTAAAACATAAAACCTAAGCATTTGTTACAGCTACCGAGAAAGCCAGTGGCAGCCCAGGGGTTGAGAACCATCCGTGACAAACAGAGCAAACATCATTACCCCATATTCGTCGATGCCATTAATAAACTGTGACGTAAACGGAATAGTTTTTTTTTCCCTCCACTTTTTAGTAAATTTTTTTTAGCGCGTGCCAATTCAACGCGTATATGATCTCAGCGCACCAATCGTCACTCGAGAAGAGGTAGGTCAATGCAATTACCGGAACTACACAATATATTAGTTTTATCAACCGGGTAACACGGCCCCCTGTATATTTCTAATAATGGGGCGATGTGTAGCGGGGAAAATCTATTTTGTGCTGACTCAAGGGAATTGAAATGTAATTCGTCCAATCGGACGTTTGGCACGAAGCATGCAGTTGATCTTTTTTTTGGACGTAAAACCCCCAAACACGATTTGATTTAAGCCGTAGATAAGATTCAAGATTCAAGTTAATCTCGTTGTTAAATGTTGAAGCTCGTTGTTAAATGTCTGTGATGAACTTCGCTCGTTGTTAAATGTCTCTGATGAAGCTCGTTGTTAAATGTCTGTGATGAAGCTCGTTGTTAAATGTCTGTGATGAAGCTCGTTGTTAAATGTCTGTGATGAACTTCGCTCGTTGTTAAATATCTGTGATGAAGCTCGTTGTTAAATGTCTGTGATGAACTTCGCTCGTTGTTAAATGTTTATGATGAAGCTCGTTGTTAAATGTCTGTGATGAAGCTCGTTGTTAAATATCTGTGATGAAGCTCGTTGTTATATGTTTATGACGAAGCTCGTTGTTAAATGTTTATGATGAAGCTCGTTGTTAAATGTTTATGATAAAGATCGTTGATAAATGTTTATGATGAAGCCTTATTGATTGTATGTTATAACTCACATTCGTTGTTTTAACTCATGCTCGTTGAAATATCTAAAGAGCAACAGCTGTGATGTAAAAACAAGAGCAAAGATTTCAGAAACGTCATCCGTATCACATGCGTCGTCACTTACTTGACGTTTGCACTTCTGCATAGTCAAGTCCAATCCCCCAGATCCCCCCGTCCCGAGTTTCAGACTACGTACATTTAAAAAAACAAAAACTATTGAATTGAATAAAACATAAGTACCGAACAACGTCATTCGGAAGAAATCATTCCGAACACGCTAAAATTAGGCCAGTACCTTCCCCTAATACTTCACGAGCAAAATTTTTATATAAATAAAATAATATGCAACGCATTTAGGAGTATTCGATGTAAAAAAAAATTCTATGCTGTCGGGCTTCTTCATCTAAAGGTCTTACAACATAACAATAAAATAACAATTAAAGAGATTTTTTTTTAAATCTTGGAGGTTGATAATAAACTTTTTTAAACAGGTGAGCGTATCAAAGCTCTGTCACTGAATCAGAGTAAAAACTGAAACATATTTCAGATAAATGTTTTAAGATGTATCTTTAAAAAATATTTATATGTTTAGAACACTGGAACCTTGCGTTCGGGAAATCGAATTTTCTGCTGTAAGTGCAACGCTAATGAATAACGGGGGAAATGAAAGCTCCAGGTAACCACGGAATACAACCAGGGGCGAATCGATAGGTAGGCAACCTCTAATCACCGCGCTCTGTTTCCTGGCATTGACTAACTTGTTAACTTCTTTTAATATGCATAAAAAGCGCTGGATCCACTTGATGACATCGTCCCNAATAGCATAAAAAGGGCGGGGACCACTTTGTGACCTCGGCCCGCCCCCCCCCCCCCCCCAACCCACTCCCCGATTATTTTTAAAGAAATCCTAGTCGATCTATGTAAATTATAAGTAGCGCTTCTTTAAAATAGGTATTGGAACCTATTGGGATTGCCAATAGGGTGTCAAGCACTCAATTAAAATGTAGTTGTTTTTTTTTTTAAATTTATTTGAACATATTCAATAATCGATTTGGGATGTTACAATTTGTTTTAAAGTAAATCAGATTCATCTCCCCCACACACCACACACCCCACACCATACACTACACACACCCCACACGCACCCAACTCGAAACTCAAACACCAACCTATAAATATAGGGGGCCTTCCATAAAGTACGTCACGCTATTTTTTACCCTTTTAAACTCTCTCTCCCCCTGTCACACTTTCTCACAAAAATGTGTTTTTTAATCAACAAAATAATTAAAATTTAATTTAAAACTTCTTGACGTCACATTTTGTTACACCCCCTCCCCCCTCTGGAGCGTGACGTACTTTTTGGACGGGCCCCAAGCATGCATTATATTCCCTCCAATATTCACTACATACACCTCTGATGCGCATCCACACTTACCACCCCCCTTCTCACCGGGCTCTTTTTTTTTCTCTCTCTCTTGTTGTTGTTATGGTTCCGTGTTTATGATACACAGCACATTATCACCTATTTGGCAGGGATCGAAACTGCTCTTATATTGGATTATCACGGTGCGGGAAACCCCAATTTTTTTCATCCATTGTTTAACTTCCATGCCTCGTTGTAGTGGTATCACCGTGGATACATTATAAAAATAAAAAGGTTTGGGATAGAGAGAACTTATTCCTCTGAAACGTGCAAAGAGAAACAATGTAGGCCCCTTTTACAAAAAAAGAAATTTAAAAAAAAAAGGTTTTATTAAAATATAAATTCTTTATATTCGAGACATAAATAAAAGAACGTTCATTATAATATTATAATTTATAATAGATCTACGCAGCGCAAGACTATCCTAAAATACAAAATTTTAGTTATGTCTCGTGAAACATGTTTAATATAATGCGCACCGATCGGGAATATATTTTTTAGAAAGTATTTCAATATAATGCGCACCTCATTGCGTGACAGGAAAGATTTTTTAATATATAAATATAATATACTAGATTGTGCCAGGCGCCGTGGCGCCTGCGGCGCCCCCGTTTTTTGGGCGCCTACGGCGCCAACCTTTTTTTAAAAGACCAACTAACTTGTCCTTTTTTGATA
>MUZC01000128.1:396475-411909 GCA_002072015.1 Radix auricularia
TTTTTTGGGCGCCTACGGCGCCAACCTTTTTTTTAAAGACCAACTAACTTGTCCTTTTTTGATAAATACGAATTATTAAACTTTATGAAATGTACGCAAAGTATTTATTTAATAATAATAATAGGGGTTGTATTTTGCGCACCGATGCACACCAAACAATGACGTCATCATATTAAATATTTTTACAGCGCTCATCAAAACACGATTTTTCAACTAAACTAACTGCTGTAGACTGTCGTACATCGCTTGCGTTACAGCGTTACGTTACAAACATACCCACACCACTGGGTGTTTATATATATTAATAAAGCTCAGTCGGTGTTTGTATGTTTTTATGTTTCACGTTTCGACTGTAATTTCGGCAATCACGGAAATACCAAATGACAAACGGGGACCAAATTTGTCAGGATGGTTCCTTTTAACCTGCAGATGGTTTTAGTATAGATTTTCTAATTGTCCCTTTTGCCCAAAGGTCGTAAATTAAACAATCAGAACATGTGGAGACAAAGAAACACAAATAACATATCATTTCCTTACAGGGTTCTTCATTTCTAAAACCGGAAAACGTCATAGCTTATTTCGTAATGTTCTTTTTTTAGATTACATTTTAGCGGAACAAAATTTTGAGGCATAAATACAGTCAAATCACTATGTTCTCAAAATTGTTAGCTTAGAAAAATTACGAAATTGATTTTTATTTTGCAAGTCCAATAAGCTGTCTTAAATTAATGAAGAATTAAAAATTAGCTGATAAGATCAGTCATTCTCAATATATACCTTCATTCACGTATTGACTCGTATATTTTATTATTTTTTTATGAATTTGTCCTTAGAAAAGATAAATTTAGATATAATATTTCTATTAATAGATTTCCGCCATATTATGAACATCCCTATTGAAGAACTTTAGGCGGACGTTCAACACGATTTATGTTTGGTGCAATATTTTTTTTCCCAATAGGTTTTTTTGAGTTGTGTGCTTTCAAAAATCATTTATTGTCTAACTAGATTGTGTCGGGGCGCCGTGGCGCCTACGGCCCCAACCTTTTTCAAAAGCCCAACTAACTTGTCCTTTTTTGATAAATACGAAATATTAAACTTTCTGAAATGTACGCAAAGTATTCAGTGGCGGCGTTAGGTAAGCGCGGGGCCTAGTGCCAGCAATGACCCCGCGGGGCCAGAGTACTAGTAAAGATCGATAAGCACCAGTATGCTATGGTATTTAAAAATATGAAATATCTTGATTATTGTGTAATTTTAATACCACGTGTCACCTTTTTATTAAAATATTACAAGTGCATTATTTTCTCTGGTCTATAAACAACGGTTTATAAAGGGGATTGGCTGAATGGTACATCTGACCTATTTTCCGCTAACGGTGTAATGCTTTCAAAGACGTCTAGAGCTACGCTACGGAATTTGACCTTCAAAAGGGATTACAAGAGTGCCTCTTTCGTTTCTTTACAATCGTTTCCAGCATACGTTCTACCATCCACTCTTTAGTTCTACATGTATAGGCTATTAACCAGGACGAGACATGTTCAGGACCGAAACGCGGGGCCTACCTAAGCGCGGGGCCTCGGGCAGTCGCCCCAGTTGCCACCCTCAAACGCCGCTCCTGAAAGTATTTAATAATAGGGGTTGTATTTTGCGCACCGATGCACACCAAACAATGACGTCATCATATTAAATATTTTTACAGCGCTAATCACCACACGATTTTTCAACTGCTATAGACTGTTGTACATCGCTCCTCAACGTTCCACATCCAGTGAGTGACTTGGACTATTATATTATTTATTCCGGTGGGCATATTTTCGTTTACTTTTCTTAAATATCGTTGTGCTATATTATTATAACATTCATACATGGCTCAGCTTTGCGGCACAGTGGCTTTTTTCGTATAATTTATTTACATGATAGATTAGTAAAAACTATTTCATAACATTTGCCACACAATGTATGATATTTATTTTTAACATGGGAATACAATTGAGAGTTTTGTTATGTTGTTAATAAGAAAATAAAATTTAATTTTAAAAATACTAATTATTACATAATTAATGATTGCATTTTATATTTTTTACGAGCAACCAAGCCCGTCCATGGACGCTCCGCCGTCGTTTCGGTGGCATGTTGTACCTTCCCTCCAACAGCCGTCTTGAAGGGCCATAAATGTGCATCACTTCAAATATCATAAACCCTTAAAAACAAAGTTTTTGACAATAAATCCCAACTCGTACCGCTCATTTCCGGTAATTGTTTTTTTAAAAATTACTTTTTATATATTTGTTTATAAACTAATAAATATCAATTTAATTTGACTAAAAAAATTCCTTACTACGCCGATATCAAGATACTATTCCGATCTGCGATAAGTCTTTGCCGAATCCAGATAGTGGCGTACATTTTGATATCCGGTCCGGATGTTCCCTAGTTTATTACAACAGGAATAGCATTTAGTTATATATGTGTTTATAATTACCTCTATATAAGAAATATTTGACTTGTGCCATCGCTTTCCACGTAAAATTTACAAAATGATTACAGAAGTATATTAAGCATTTTAATTAACAACGAAATATGTATCACAACAAAATTTAACCAAATTTACAACTCTATTTACACATTTTAAAATAAAACCCTTGCATCGTGTGAAAATTGGAATGAAACATTTGTAACGTATCGATCAAATAAAGAATGTACTCTTTTTAAAAAAGCCACAGCTCAATTTAATATGCGTACAGAGAAATGTGCGACCGTATTTTGACAAGAAAATATTTTTGAAAGTGCACTGCTCAAAACAAAATATTGAAAAAAAAAATACTGCACAAAAACTAACTCGCTTTGAACGTCCGCGTAAACTTGTTCAGTATGAGATTATTTTTTTTAAAATTCCTTCCGATTGGCAGTGGGAGTCTTTAGGAGTTTGAGGGACCAATCGCTATTGACGACCTCACAGAAAATTGTCTTTTATTATAAAGGATATTATAGCTGCCTTTATAATATTTCATTTTATTTGTTACACGATAAATGGACTTAATATGTTAACATGTGCGAATGAAATTGCGATATTTTTGTTGTTGTTGTTATTCAATACACGACATTTAATTAAAAAAAACTAATTATTGGTGGAAAGCGATTGTCCATATCAAATAAACTTACACCTAAAAAAAAAAAGTTTAAATAAGCTATATACACTTATACAATTTAAATTTTGGCTATCGGACCTATTGACAGAAGTAGATTAAACTGAATAAAGTATGCCTGAAAACTTTTAATTATTTTTTTTTCGAATTGCGTATGCTATTTTTATTTCTCTGGAATGAAATAGGCTATTTTCAAAATTATTTTTGTCAATGTTTCACATGCGCTCATTAATAGTCGATTGATATTGTTTGTTTGATTGTTTGTTTGTTTGTTTTGATTTTCTTGTTTCTTTTAAAATGTGGCATATAATTTTTTAGAAATAGAAAACCGGTGTGGTGGTAAGTTAAGGTTTATAATGTACAAAATGTACAAAAACAGTATTGGTAATAGGGACTCAAAAATTAATTTCATTCCTTTATAAAATTATGCCAATGCCATAAAGCCGTAAAAGAAAATCGTTAAATGTAGACACTAATATTCAATTCAAATATACAGGCATATTAGAACAACTAGATCTATTAATACGTTTAAAAAATTATGATATTTTTGGTCCAGTATGGTATAAGTTATAAGAAAATTTATTTTAAGCCAGAAGATTTCTTTAACCTTTTAATGTTTAAGCACGGTGCGAACATTTTCGTGAATTTTTAAAATACAACTGCTTTATTTGAAATTGAACTGTCCCTTAACCCGACGCTGGGTCGTTGGGGCACCATTTTGAGCTGCGCACTATCTCATGCCATGTGTCACGGTTCTGAGCTGCCTTCTGGGTCCACTCTTTGATATTGTCCTCCCAACTCTTCCTTGGTCTGCCTCTTTTCCTTCTTCCCTGGACTGTGCCTTGCAATATCGTCTTTGAGAGACCTCCAGATCTTGTCACGTGTCCGTACCATCGTAATTTCCTCTTTTTAATTGAGGTGAGAAGGTCCTCGTAAGGGCCAATGACAGCACTTATTTTGTCGCGGACCGCTTCGTTCGTGATGTGCGCCGTGTAGGAGATGTATTGTACCTTTCGAAAACATCTCATCTCAAGCGCATTAATTCTTTTTTGGAGGTCTGCAGTGAGCGTCCAAGCCTCACAACCATACAGGAAGACTAACATCGCCAGAGAGCGCATTAGCCGAATCTCATGGAGAGCTCCTTGCTTTGCCAGATGTTTTTCAGTTTGCTTAATGCTGCAGTTGTTTGGGCCGTTCTGGCAAGAATTTCTGGCTTTGAGCCTTCATCGGATATTATAGCCCCTAGATATTTAAAGGTAGGGACCTCCTCGAGTTTTTGCCCGTTTATCCGTATTTCACTTGTGAAATTCTTATTTGCCATGACCTTGGTCTTCTCTGCATTGATTTCCATGCCATAGGCCTTTAACTTCTTCTCTAGCTTTGCAAGGAATTCTTTTAGTTCGTCCTCGCTGCCATCTAGGCCGTCTATGTCATCGGCGAAGCGTAAGTTTGTTATAATCCTTCCTCCGATGTTGACCGTTCCGACACGGTTTTCGAGCACATCAGTCATACTTCTTTCTAGGAAGAGGTTGAAGACGATGGGGGAGAGTAAACAACCTTGTCTGACACCAACAGTGGTCTTGAACCAATCTCCCAGCTTGCTGTTGTAGAGTACTGCGCTGGTTGCTCTGTTGTACAGGTTCTTGATCACAGCAATGAGGTTAGCATTAATATTGAACTTGTGCATTATTTACTGCTTTATTTACTTTCAAGTATTTTAGAAAGTACATTTCATAAGTTTATAATGTAGTTCATTTGCGCTATATATTAAGTAGCTTTTTCCGTTTTGAAAGGGGGGGGGGGTAGTACCATATGTTCTTTATCTCATAGACACAGTTACATCGATGTATTACTTTAAATTGTGTTATGATGCAGTGTCGTAAATATTTATGAGCATTTTGAGTGACACGAGAGTGGTAGAGATATTTGGGAAAATTGTCTATTGTCTTTATTTAGTACATGTGGGAATGATAATGTACATTTAGTTTTTAGGTTCGTCAAAGTTAATAATTGAATTAAACCTACCTTTTAAAAAGTATTGGAATTTTATGAGGCACTGCCTTCAGTGAATAAATTTCACGTGATAACCCCCCCCTCCTCTCTCTTCTTTATCCGCTGGTCACCCTTAACTCTCAAGACTGGAAATCAGCATATTTGATATTTAAGATCAGGGATACTTCCCTCGACAGTATCCAATTTACTTACAACTCACATGTGAATATACACAACTCTCATGTACATTTTCACAACTCACATGTACATTTTCACAACTCACATGTGAATATACACAATTCATATGTACATATACAAAAATAACATTTACGTAAACACTAAAACATGTACAATGTACACATACAGCATTCTCATGTCCCTATACACAACTCAAAAGTTCATATACACAACCAATGTTCCCATTAATGTGCGCGGCTACGTGACCACGCATATATCTGACCAACGCCGCGCAGTAGTTTAGAATTACCGCGTAGCAATTATGGTAAAGCATTACACAAAAAGTCAATGTTGTGCAGCTTTACACACGAGTTTTCTTACTTTGCTCTCGGATCAGCGAAAATTGTACATAACTCACATGTACATGTACACAAGTTACATCTATTTATTTTACACAGCTCTCATATCCACAACTAACATGTACATATCCACAACTGACATGTACATATCCACAACTGACATGTACATATACACAACTGACATGTACATGTACACAACTGACATGTACATATCCACAACTGACATGTACATATCCACAACTGACATGTACATGTACACAACTGACATGTACATATCCACAACTGACATGTACATGTACACAACTGACATGTACATGTACACAACTCACATGAACATATTTTACACAGCTTGTATTCATATTCATGACTCACGTGTACACATTATGCACCCCTCTTAAAAACATTTATAATTTAATTATTTTATACCAGTCACACAACAGACAGACACAATATAGAAGCTAAACACGAACATTAATATATATAGATATGAGCTACCAATAGCGCTTCCCCCGCTACCAATAGCGCCTCTGAGTGGAACTAAACAACAACAAAAAATACGACCCGGAGGGAATAAACCCCTCGGTTGCCTGCACACTAATACGTCACGGACGTAATCATCATACGTCACTTCTACACAAAAATTCTCGACCTATTTTTTTGCCTTCCACGGTGGAAAATATTGATATTCTCTGCTCATTACTGCTTTTATTGTGCGTGGTGTTTGTCAGGTGTTAGATTACATAACGAAAATTGTTGGCGCTCAGATGTTTATGACGTGTTGTGACGCATATTATTTCGAAAACATATGTGAATTAGTATGTGCGCTCTGCCTGTTGAGTATGTACAAATACGTTGGCATGTGAAGTCTGGGCAAAGTTAGAGAAAGTCGTATGTTATTATGTGACTGTCGAAACGCTCTAGTCCCGGAGTGTGAAAACTGCGACCGGCGGGCCAAATAAGGCCCGTTTCACGAGTTCAGCAGTGTTGATTTTATATTTCCCTTATTTTTTCGACAGAAAAATTATTTACAGTAGAATTACAAATTTTGGTGATTGTACTGTGTTAAGTAATATTCGTAATGATTATTTTTAAAAAAATTATTTTACAGCGACATTTTATTAACACCCCTTGACCTTCGTAAAGTTAACGATACTAAAAGATGGGCTCTGCGGGGCTCAACAGTATATTCCCGGAAAATTAGTTTTTCGCTAAAAATATTTTAGAATTCGGTCTGGGGAAACAAATTCCGGAAAAAAAATCAATCTAAAAATAGATATCTGTTGACCGATTCAAATTCAAAAGTTACTCTAAGAATTTGAAAAACTTAATTAAAAACCATTTTTAAAAAAAGTGTGTTCAAAATAATAAACTTTTGCATATATTATATTCAGAGTAATAATGATGGAACCTGGGCGGTCAATATAACTAACAGGAGTATTTGACAACACTGTTATTAAATTGAAAGGTATGTGTCTGTATGCAAATTGCTCGGTTATAATAAGAACCTACCATTAATATGGCCTTCCAGCAAGCCCTAATAAAGGAATGTGGCTATCCACCAACCACTTGTAGAATCTATAGAATGGCAAAAAGACCTTCGACAAACATTTATATATTCGATAGGCAACATGTCCCTCAAAAAATCACTTCTACATTCTATAGTAGAGCAACATGCCCTTCAACAAACATGTATAGATTCTATAGAAGAGCAGCATGACCTTCAACAAAAATGTATAGATTATATAGAAGAGCAACATGGCCTAAACATTTATAGATTCTATAGTAGAGCAATATGCCCTTCAACAAACATTTATAGATTCTATAGTAGATTAACATGACCTAAACATTTATAGATTCTATAGTAGAGCAATATGCCATTCAACAAACATTTATATATTCTAGAGTAGATCAACATGACCTAAACATTTATAGATTCTAAAGAAGATCAACATGACCTAAACATTTATAGATTCTAAAGAAGATCAACATGACCTAAACATTTATAGATTCTATAGTAGAGCAATATGCCCTTCAACAAACATTTATATATTCTAGAGTAGATCAACATGACCTAAACATTTATATATGCTAGAGTAGATCAACATGACCTAAACATTTATAGATTCTATAGAAGAGCAACATGACCTAAACATTTATAGATTCTAAAGAAGAGCAACATGACCTAAACATTTATAGATTCTAAAGAAGAGCAACATGACCTTCAACAACCACTTGTAGATCAATATGTCACGCAACAAGCAAACAAAAAAGTCTCTCTCCTTTCGTAGAACAAGATAAGGTTACGCTCCCATAAAGATAGGATTTGTGTTTACTGAGTGAGATTAAGATGTATGAACGTGTAAACAAACTTGACATCTGAACCCAAACTATTGTGAATTACAATCTTGGTGAAAAGCGCCCAAGTTAAGAAAGCTACCGTCTGTTACAATACTTACAAAACATGTACTAACACATGATTAAAGTTCATTAACTGGGTCTCATGAATTAAACATTTAAAAAATGTGTTTTTTTCAGGAATACAAAGTTGTTTTTTTTTAAGTACACGAGGAATGGCTCTTTATTTCGAAACAACAAAACCAATTTATTACTGTATTGACAACAAAGAATAGTCTATAAGTTTTAAAAAATATGTTTAAAGAAATAATTTTTTAAGTTAAAGAGAGAGAATAAAACAAACACATCTTAAAGGAGTTTAGCAAATACATGTTTAGTTTAGACAATGACATATTTTCAACAATTATAACGTAAATTTGTAAAGATTTATAGCTATTACCATTAGTTATTTATTGGTAGCTAACTGAAGTACACAATTTAATCTGAGAATGTCTTTCCTCTTTCTCAGTGACGCACATGTACTTCAACGTGTTTTAACTGTATTTTAATGTGCCTTTGGCTATTATTATTATTAGTTAAGAGCAGAGAAGCAATCTATGGTAGAAGCAGTTGGAAAAGGAGCGAGGAGAAAGGCCAGGCAACACTGCCCCACTACATTCGTGTGTGTAAAATACAGAAGAGACTGCCACTCAAGGATTGGCCTCATCAGCCACACAAAGAGCTGTAAATAATAAAGATAAATCTATTGCCTTTCGTAGACGGACAGATGCCATACATTAGTATTAGAAACCATTCCAAAGTTACATTAAGTTTTTAACTAGAGGAGGCATTTCTTGAATCGCACGTCTAACAAGGTACATGTTATAACTCAATGTTTCTGTCTATGATAGAGCCCGGACAGAGCTCGCATGGGCAGCACCATTAAGAAATCTTGGCCGAAAGAGTACAAATTAGTGGGTAGCCCCGAGAAACCCTGCCTGACAAGCCATGGCAAAAAAAAATAATAATAATAATAATAAAACTAGTAAGTTATTGAAACAAATACAAATTCTTCAAAAGAACTGAGAAATTTTTGTCAAGAATATTCAATATAAAATAATAAAGCTTTCATTTCGGTATTTCTATAACTAACTTCGATTTTTATGTCTTGTAATTATTGTAAAGCCCCTTGACTCTTCATCTCGCATACTTAAAACACAGACATCTTTAATGCTAACACTTCTTCTCTTTTATTAGACATCACTTCTGGTTACTACTCTCACTCTCTCAACAACTCCCTCTCTCTCTCGCTCTCTCTCTCTCTCTCTCTCACTGCCTGTCGTTTCCCCAGTGGTGGGGTGAGTCTCGAGCTGTCCGTCCCCTTAACCCTGGGGTGGATGACCCTGGACTGTCTCCTACCGTCCTCTCATTATAGTGCTGGCCAAAGGTATGTGGTTGACATTCGAGAATGCCCCCTTGATGTGTGAGCAATAACATTTTCAGTCTTTAATTCCCTTCCCCGTGTCCAATGATTAACTACTTATGTTGCCCCAGTAGTTCTTAATGATCCCCCATCTCCTAGTCCCGTCCAAAGGCACTAAAAATTTCGCTTCCTATTTCTAACAATTCTGTCATTCTTCTATACCACCCCACTACCCCTACCTTACTACCCCAACATTCCGTGGTTAGGAGGGGGGGAGGGGAATAAGACGGCCGGAATCTTTCGTTTCCGGTCATTGTTCTGAGAGCCGGTAACCATTTCTTCCGGTTCCTAACAAAACTGATTGTTGCACTATACCCAGTTCAGATTCAAGGTACAGCCCCGTCGCCCTACCCTCCCTCCGTCAGATCCCCTCTCAAATATTTCAACCAAGATTCTCAATTATTTCAACCCAGGCCCCCCACATTATCTACATGTCCTTGTTTGAGAGCAGCTGACGGGGTGCTGTGAGGTTTTTTTTATTACACGTCCAATGAATTGTTACGATCATGTTTTCTTGACAGTTGATACACGAGTAACACAAGGTATAGCTGCGATGACGCGTCTGAAAAGCTGAATGGGGAGATGGTAAATAACCTATAAAGTCTAATCGCAATGAAGTGAAAATCTGATATGATTACATCAGGGGTCGGCGAACATTTTTTTGCCCCTCCCCCCCCCCCTCAAATAAACGTTTTCTTGTTGACGTTACCCGCGAAGGGGCGAGACCCCGCCCACACGACTCGGTGGGTTAGGGTGAGCGTTGTAAACCCCCACCCCCACATACACACCCACTCAAAGGTCAGTTTTTGAAGTTGAGAAAAGTCTATAAAAATGAATTTGAAAAAGATTATGTGTAATTATTTAAACTCAAAACGACACGGGGGGATTCATATTTCAGGGGGGAATTAATTTGATACAATTATAAAAGTTAACAGTCAAAATTTGAACACTTTTGTAGCGAACAGATACCATAAGCATTACAAATGACATCTGCAAGCTGAATAGCAAAGAATTTACTTACATTTATAGAATGCCTTTTCTGGAAGAAACCGGTTTAATAGTGGGCATATCTTTCAAGTGTATGGGTAGACATAAAGAATTTTGAATATACTCAGCTGATTTTATATGTCATCAATGAGTCAGCATTTCACCGAGAATTCCCTTTTTTACCCCAGATGGGATAAATTACCCCTACCCCTGTTCACCGACCTCTGGATTACAAAATTTAGATGTAGTGAGAAGTATATGGATACTAGCTATGATAACTTTGATAAAGTCATTAAAATTTGATGAGATGTGAACGGACACTAGCTATAAGGACATTTTTAGAGTCATTAGATATTATGACATTCACAGGAAAATTAGATATGATGACATTTAAGGGACATTAAAAATGATAGCATTGATAGGGAAATTAAATGTGATGAATGTATATGCCACCAGTATATTAACTATAATGTCATTTATAGTGACACTAGATATGATGAAAATTATAGGGGCATAAGATATAATGATATTGTTAGGGAGAGTAGGCATGACAACAATTACTTTGTCAGGAGCCTTTGTTTTAAGATACGTGACAGAAAATTCATAAGGGATGACATGTATAATTTAGTATTTTGATGAAGCATTTCACAAAGAGTATACATAAAATAAATTAATAATTATAATAACTAATAATTATTAGAGCTGTGGATATAAACGATTAATTATTTGGATTGTTACATATTCTTGAGAGTTGTCTACTGTTAAAATGAATTAAGATGTGTGAGCTATTATAACTTGAGATTTGCGTCCTGTTAGAATGACTTTAGATATGCTTTATATTTTATATACATTTAAGCTGTAAGGACACATTAAGGAACTTCATAAACGTGGAATGCACCAGCTCTTCAAAGAGCTTGTCAGTTAAAGATGTCACATATGTTGGACTATTAGAGGGACGTAGACTCAGAATTCAGTTTAAATTTCCCAGCAACACAAGAAAGTACCCACCCGCCTACACCCCGATCTCGAGTAAATAGCAGTTACATATCGAACTCGACACTAGGGATGGGGTAGCTTTTTGGACCCCCCCCCCCCAAACCTCCAGGGTTTACAATGACATCATCATTCGGGCTGTAATTGTAAGAGTTTTCGTGAGAGTAGCACGCGCGGTGGGGATGCGTGATAGAAACGAGGGCGCGCGCCGAAAGTGTGACGCCACTCGGTCAACGTATCAGCAACAATTACGATTAGGTAATTTTAGATAAGATTACCGAGCACTTACGGATATATTGTTAAATAAAGGAATGAAGAAGAAAAAAAAAAGGGGGGGGGGCAGGGCATAAGTTTTTTTAAAAATGTTATTTGAACAGACTTTTACATTAAACAAAAATCTTACTCAACATTTCATATTAGTTACTATTTTTTTTTTTTAAATTACTATTATTTGTATTTTTTCGGACATTTTTACGTTTTATCCGTATCCAAATTTAAAAATTAAAAAAAAATTGGTGGAGGAGAAATACATTGCAAAAAAAAAAAAAAAATTTAGGTAGAAGAAACTGTGAAATTTGTATCAAAATTAGCAAAGTAACATATTTATATATTTTCGAGGGGGAAAAAATTTCGTTATTTTCGAGAGCGGAAATAAAATTGCCGCTTTAAAATCGTCCCCTCATTCCATCTGGTTAGGTTATGAGGGTAATTGAAACAGTGGCGTAGTCTTGGGAGGGGGGACAAAAGTCGAATGTCCACCCAGGCCCACACTTTAGTGTCATAGATTTTTAGCATTAAATATTACTCTGACGTCATGTATCTAGGGCCCCCAAAGTGGTTAAGCCCCCCGGGTCCCCAAACCCTACAAATTCCTAGCTACGCCACTGAATTGAAGTCGGTTAATTCAAAAAGGAAAACAATTCTACACAAAAAAAAAATAAGTATTTATAACAATGGTCAACCATCATCGTCATATTTGACATTACAGACCATGTTAGGTGCCGTCCATAAAGTACGTCACGCTCCAGCGGGGGGGGGGGGGGGGGTGAAGTGTAAGAAAGTGTGACAGTTTGTGACAGGGGGGAGGGAGTGTGTCCGGTGTGTGTGACGTCACGGTGTTTTGTGTTAAATTTTCATTATTTTGTTAAAAAAAAAACAAATTTTGTTCGAAAATGTGACGGAATTTGGGGAGGGGGTGTCCGAGATTAGTGACAGTTTGTGACAGGGGGAAGGGGGGAGTTAAAAATGGTACTTTATGGACGGCCCCTTAGGCCCTGTCATGCTAAGTATTCACAGTGCTGTGGGCCCGGTCACATTCTGGGATACAGCGCTATATAAACTATCAATTACTATTATTATTCTTCAGTCAGACCGAACGGTGGGAAAACTTCGCAGGTGACCTGTTCATTGTCTGACTTTTTAAAGAAAAAAAATTAACTTGTATATTTGCTGGGTCTTTAAAGAACCTATATGACTCGTGTTTCGTGCGGTCTCTCCAAGCGTCATTTTTCCTATATGACTCGTGTTTCGTGCGGTTTCTCCAAGCGTCATTTTTCCTATATGACTCGTGTTTCGTGCGGACTCTCCAAGCGTCATTTTTCCTATATGACTCGTGTTTCGTGCGGTCTCTCCAAGCGTCATTTTTTTGTACAAGAAATCGTACATTTTCCTGATTATTATAATTATAATTATTTGCATTATTATTATGTTTTATTTCTATTAAAACTTTTTAAAT
The DNA here is from genome assembly GCA_002072015.1 of Radix auricularia. Lineage (NCBI taxonomy): Eukaryota > Metazoa > Mollusca > Gastropoda > Lymnaeidae > Radix > Radix auricularia. Next base: position 409,685 of record MUZC01000128.1, read on the forward strand.
ATCATTTTTGTCAAAATGATCAATTACTTTCAACAAGAAATATATTTTTAAATATTTTTTTAAAAAAATAGTTAACTGAAAAGATAATATTAAATAATTAATACAATAACGATATGTTAATGCTAAAATAGATGCGCGAAAAGCTCAACGAATCCGTCACTTGTGCGCAGACGACACATACACCCTGCTGGCAAATGCGGCATTCGTCAGACTTACGATAATAGGATTAAAGTGCAGACATTCTCGGGAGATCATTGTCGGACACGAACACGTGATTGAATACTCTCTAGCCCCGAGAAGCAAATGAATGGCATTAGATAAGATTGGGGGGGGGGTGAAGAGTGTCCTAGCCATTTAACGGCGGATACCCCCCCTATCAAACCATATGTCGTGATGACATTCTCACGGCGTTGTGCATGCGCAGCGATCCGGAAGCCAAGCGAGACCCCAGAACAAAGTTTAGACTTTAGTCACAAGCCAACCTAAGGGTTAGCAGTATTTTGTAACTGTGTAAAGGTTAGACCTCACTTTGACCGACCCAATCTAAAGGTTAGAAGTGTCTTGTCATAGCGCAAAATAATCTTTAGGTGTGTCTTGTAGCCGCTCAAGCTAAGTGGTGTTTTCTAACAGCGTACAAGGCTAGAAGTGTCTTAACAGTTAAATCTAAAGGTTAGAAACGGTCTTGTCAAAGCGCATGCAACATAATGGTTCAAAGTGTCTTGTATAAGCTCAACAGAGAGGTCGGAAGTATATAGTACCTTATCAATCTAAAGGTTAAAGTATCTTGAAGCAAATAAAGCTAAACAAAAATGCCCCTTCTAATGCATGCTAAAGGCAGGATAAACATAAATTCCCATGAAACAAACATTTTTAAAAATACTTTAACAAATATTCGAACATAATTGTATATCACTGTTTAAAAGGTTTAAACGAAAAACCTATATTATTGCTTAAAGTTTTATAAAGAGATGATAAGAACACAACATTTAAGTAAGGAGTAATCTGATCAGAGAGACCTCAACACTCACAAATATGAGCACCTTATATAACCGGCCAAACTTCACCAATTAAGCAAAAAAAAAAACCCCGCCATCCCAATTTTATATAAGAAACAATAAGAAACAAAAAAAGAAATCAAAAGAAAACAACAGTCACAAGAAACACGCTAAAAGAGATCCGAACTCACCTCTCGCACGCCCGGACCAGCCAACCTGCTATAATCCAAAGACTGAGCATGAACACCAGCAGCACCGTGCCGGGACAGATCGTCATGAGCGTCTTCAGCACGAACTTCGTGTCGAAGTGAATCCTGTTCAGGGCGCCGATGCTGCGCGACGACGCGTCCGTGAACAGCTTGCTGTGTAGCAGCATGACCCGGCAGATGAGGTACAGCCGCAGGAACATGGGCACCGACAGGATGACGTCGATGGACACCTCGTTCTGGAACTGCTCGCCGTTTTCGGCCAGGGTGCCCGACCACACGAACGTGGCGTCCCCGGGGATCGGGTGGATGGCGCAGATGAAGAACTCGACGAGCAGCTGGAGGGCGCGCCTCCAGGAGATGGCGATGCGCCAGTCCTCCACACAGTTGTCGATGGCGAACAGCTGAGGTTTGTGTTGGGGGGGGGGAGGGGGAGGATAGAGAAAACATATAATGAAAAAATAATCCTCAGCAGCTAACCCCTGTTGGCACAATAGGTGTGAAAATAAACCCCCGACAAAATGATATTCTCAAGGGTGAAGGTGGTTTATAGAGCTATTCTAGGATACAATGATCTTGCACTTAACACTTAAACGAGCCACGACCACAATAACTTGCCCCATTTAACAAATATGTGGGTTGAACTACATAATTTATATATACATTTTATTTAAATAATAATTTTTCATCTAGAGTCTTACAAATTAAACGTTGGCTTATACAACATTACCCAACCCGTGTGGAAAAAAATTAATTTACTTGCCAAATTATTATTTAACATTCAAAATGCTGTATGATCCATTTCTTTCTGTCCCTACGTTATAACTCACCCTTAAAACCTACACTTATTTTAACATTGATCCCTATTTGGAGTCGTTGGGCTGGAGTCAAACCCATTCTGACGGAGTCGGTCCTGCGCTTTATAAAATTCTGAACTACGCAATTAAAATCTCTCCAGAAATTAAACGGCACTGTTGAGTGAGAATAAAATATGTTTTCTTGTTGACGTTACCCGCGAAGGGGC